>JAGHMJ010000036.1:1361333-1578854 GCA_018749465.1 Paracanthobrama guichenoti
AGAAGTTATAAAGTTTTCTTTATAAATCAATATTTTAAAACAATGTAAGTTTATAAGACAGCGTAAAACTTTGTGAAAAAAAGTATTTAATAGGCTACTCAATCAAAAGAGTAAACGACTACAAGCCATATTTAGAATTATACTTTTAAGTAGGCCTATGTCTCGATCAAAAGATTACAGGCCAAATTTACTTGGACTTTTCTGTCACTATAAGTCAAGTATACATGTGCAAATTTAAGTATATTTCTGAGAATTACATAAAAGTAGAGTGAAAGTTTACTTGTTTATTCTTAGTTTAAAATAAGTACTAGTACTAATAGAAGTACTAATAGCACACTTAAATAAACTTTTTTCTAAGGGTTCTGTTGCACTGTAAAAAATATTTAAAAAGTAAGTTACCTGGTTGCCTAAACATTTTGAGTTCATTGAAATTAAAAATTTGAGTTAATACAATGAACATTTTTGAGAATTGACATCACCCTTTATTCAAATAGTGTTAAAAGATTTTGTAAGCATATTGTGTAATTGTGTTTATTTGTTATAATGCAGTGCAACTAAATTTTCATGATTTATCACATTTTTTTATTTATTTATGTGGTTCAGATACAATAATATTTAGATTTTCTATTTATTAAACCAATTTCCTTCCTTGTATTAACTCAATTTTTTTTAAAATTTCAATGAACTCAACATTTTAAGGCAACCAGGTTGCTTACTTTTTTTAAGTTAAATCAACAATATTTTTTTTTACAGTGTGGTCTGAACAGCTTATGCTTTCGCTTTGATCCAATTAAGTATTACTCTCTCAGCTCAACTGACACAGCCTTGATCCTTTTTGAAACAGCACTAGGTTGTTTAGTAACCATGTGTTATTCACTGCAGTAACATGGCTGTGGCAGTTTTTGTCATCACAGAAAGTAAATAAAAACCTTGGCCCCTGACCTGACAGGCCCCCTTCTGACCAGCCAATACAAATAAAACTGTACAAAACACAAGTTCGAGATGTACCTCATATGTGTTTACAGTGTGATGTAACATATTTGGGCACTTATGCCCAGTTTCACCAATATCATCTGCCTGCAATACCTGAGGCTGCACTTTTAGGACCACTGCAGTTTCAGGACTGCATTTCTAGGACCCTAGATTTTTTTTTTTTTTTTTTTTTTTTTGTGACAGCGCCATCTAGCCAACTACTGCAACAGAGGAGACCCGATTCAAAGTTTTTTCAGCTTATTTTTAACAAAACAGCAGGCACGGCCATTTTAAACTTAATTACTTAAATTAGTTTAAATATTTCAACAGGGTTACCAATGGGTAGGTTTAGGACAATATATCAATTAAACAACTAAATCATTGCTAGGGTCCTAGAACTGCAGTCCTAGAAATGCGGTTTCACAGATGAGGCTTAAAGGGTTAGTTCACCCAAAAATTATAATCCTGCCATTAATTCCTAACCCTCATCTCGTTCCAAACCCGTAAAACCTTCGTTCATCTTCAGAACACAAATTAAGAAATTTTTGATGAAATCCGAGAGCTCTCTGAACCCTCACAGACAGCAACACAACGACCACTTTCAAGTTCAAGTTTGGAACAACATGAGGGTGAGTAATTAATGACAGAATTAATTTTTGGGTGAACTATCCATTTAATAGTTAAAGGGAGAGTTTACCCAAAAAAAGATATACAATTTTAAGATGTCAGTGCAAGTTGCTTAAACTTGCACTGACATATCTTAAAATTTGTCAGTGTCATTATTTTGTCTCCAGATGCACATTAGTAAGGTTTTTTTTTTTTTTTCTAAGGCACATTTAAAAAAGCTACTTAAATGTCTTAATTTAACTAAGGCTTAATCTAAACCCTGTATGTGAAACCAGGCCATTGATTTCTGCCATTACAAACAGGGGCCACTGTATGCTAATTTTCATTATTGCTCGACATCAGGCTGTAATGTGGAAAACGCGTGCTTCAACTTGGGAATCTGTGCTGAGAGAACTGCCATCTCTAAAGCTGTATCAGAGGGCTACCGGGACTTCAAAGCCATTGCTATTGCGAGGTAAACTTCCACTGTATTCAACAGGCCCTCCAGTGGCTGAATATAAGCACTATAACGTCTGTAACCATTTTAACTAGCTCCATGTTTGGAAGATGACTCTTTTAGTCGTGTCTTCTGCTCTTTCAGTGATATGTGTGAGCACTTCATTTCCCCCTGTGGAGGCTGCAGGCAGTTCATGAGGGAGGCAAGTCTCATTTACCACAGTATTTCACATCAGCTAAACAAGCAGCATGCTCCGGTTTCATTAAAGGGATAGTTCACCCCAAAAATATAGATGACTTTGTTTCTTCAGTAGAACACAAACGAAGATTTTTAACTCCAGCCGTTGCGGTCTGTCAGTCGTATAATGCATGTCAATGGTAGCAAAATCTATGAGAGTAAAAAAAACAAGCACAGACAAATCCATATTAAACCCTGCGGCTCGTGATGACACATCGATGTCCTAAGACACGAACAGTAAGAGAAACCGAACAATATTAATATAATTTTTTACCTCTAATACGCCACTATCAGCGCGTGATCACTTCCGGTGAGTGAGGTCAATGTACACGATCTGGTGTAGTTTACGAAAGCGCCGGAAGTGATCTCTCGCGTGTGTCTCTATGCCAGATCGTGTACATTGACCTGACTCATTGGAAGGGATCGCGCACTGATAGTGGCGTATTAGAGGTAAAAATTATATAAATATTGTGGCGTCACGAGCCGCAGGGTTTAATGCGGATTTGTCTGTGCATGCTTTTTTGTTTTATTTTTACTCTCAGATTTTGCTACCATTGACATGCATTATACGACTGACAGACTGCGATGGTTGGAGTTAAAAATCTTCATTTGTGTTCTACTGAAGAAACAAAGTCACATATATCTTGGATGCCCTGCGGGTAAGCAGATAAACATAAAATGTTCATTTTTATATTTCTTATAAATAAATTTTTATATTTTATATAATCTTTAAGCATGTTATTATTTTTTTTTTTACACCTACAGTTTGGTGCTAACTGGGATGTGTATTTGTCCAAACCTGACGGTTCTTATGTGGAGATGACAGTTGAGGAACTGCTGCCTGCGTCTTTTGGTCCAGAGGACTTGATGAAGAAAGTGAACATTCGGAACGAGTTTTGAAGAGCCGACTCTAGACAAAGTCTTTGTAACGTTACCTGAGAGTATTACTGTGTGGTTAGAGGATTAATGATGTTTAATAGGGAATGCTGAATGTACAGTTGTAATTTATATACTTAAGTTTCAAATTATTATTGTTTTTCAATAAATGCAGTCAATACAGTTACAAATATGAGTATACACGTGTTGCTACAGTACAAATTTTATTATTTTTAAACAATGCACATGATATGCAAATCAACCACAAAAAGTGCAACATAAAAAAAAAGTGCCACTTTCTTAAAAGAAAATGCCAACTGATGATCTAGAGACATTCTTAACCTGATTCAACTGGTTATGTTAATTCAGATGCAGTTATAACCTCTATTTAAATATTATAATACGTTTATGAATTAAAGAATCCTAAGCAAGTCATCAAAGTGCAAAACATGAAACAAATGACATTAAAGAAAGTATGGTGTATGAAAGGCAGCACATGCACAAATGGCAGCAAAACCTAAGTATATTCTCAAGCTTTAAAAACGTAACAGTGACCTTTTCATGCACCACAGTTTAGTAAATTTGTAGTTAGAGATTTTGCATAAGGAGAATGGGTTGACTAAACCATTCCCACACACACACACAGACAGACACACACACACACACATTTATTCTTATTTCTATAATCCAAATAGTCACTGGAAAAAAGGCAGAAAGGTTATCTTACTATGAACTGCTTCTGAAGCCAGGGGCATCGCTTGAATTCACAGGGCCCTGGACAAAATCATAAGAGTGGGCCTTAGCCGCCATATATCCAGCTGTGTTGAGACACATTTAGCCCTGTTGGAAGCTACACAGAGTGGCTTTATCTGGATACTGGCATTCATACAGTAATGAAACAACCATACTAAAAAAAAGACAGTGTATGTTGCAGATGGAAAGGAGTTTTGCCCCTAAAGCAGCAGACGAGCACATGGTGCTCTAAATGAAGAAAACCTCTACTCATAACCAGTGCGTTTTACAGAATAACTTAATATCACATAATAACCAAGTAATTTGGATAGAAAAGATGTTGAAAGCTAGAATTCGACATCTTTCACGTCACTACAGCATGCCTCCTGCAACAGGCCTGAGGACAAACGGGAGTCTTATTTCTGTGGTGTTATGGTGTCCAGACCGGGCCAGGCTGGAACATAGTGTCTTGGTAGAGTTCCCTCCATGAGCCTCTCCATCCACAGACCCAGTCGGTCCAGTTTGTGGTGGATCTCCAGAGTGGTGGCCTTCTGGCGGGAACTTGACCGGGACCTCGAGGCTTTGCTTGGCCCGGCTGTCGACACATCCTCGTCGGACCATCTGCTACATTCGGCTTCCTCCCCCGTAAACACAGGCCTGAATAGGCAGAAGTACTTCTTGTGGCCGTTGAGCGCCAGGACGTGGCCAGTGTAGTCAGATTTGTTGGAGGTGGTGTCCTCCTCCTCTTCCTCTTCGTCCAAGCAGTCTGACGGCCTGGCATCAGGAGCCGACTCCATGAGTGAATCCATCCATTGGCTGTGCTTGTCCACGTTTAAAAAGGAGTAGTGAAGAGTCTGAGATCTGCAAGAGGAAGTAGAATTGAATGATTTGTTTGTAGTAAAAAGTAGGGTGATTAATACAGTTCCTCTACTTTCTTTCAGCATTTAATGCCATGTAATGCATTTACTGCTACTTTCCAAACTCAGAAATAGGGATTCTCCAACTTTTTAACTTGAAAACAACCACTGAACACTACTCAAGTTTGGACACTGAATTTGTAAAATGGGAAGCACCATTTCACGTCATATCCTAATGACATTCCATTGGTTGTTCCAAGTGGAGGTAAGAGAATCCCAGGTTGAGTTGTCTGAAATGCAGCATGACCTGGAAACTTGAATTCTCCCTTTT
The DNA here is from genome assembly GCA_018749465.1 of Paracanthobrama guichenoti. Lineage (NCBI taxonomy): Eukaryota > Metazoa > Chordata > Actinopteri > Cypriniformes > Gobionidae > Paracanthobrama > Paracanthobrama guichenoti. Next base: position 1,366,402 of record JAGHMJ010000036.1, read on the forward strand.
TACTTTAAAATGACAACACTCAAGATCGGACATTCGACTTGTAAAGTGTCATTTGACATCATATCACAATGACATTTCATTGGTTATTCAAAGTGGAGCTGCGAGAATTCTGGATTGAGTTGTTTGGATCGCGGCATAACTGGAACATTATTAGGGCCAGATTTACTAAACAGGGCAAATTAGCATGAGAGCGCAATTCCCAAAAAAGTGTCGAAGGAGTAAATATCTAAAAATAAAATAAAAGGTACAGCATGTTGTGTTATTCGTCTGTTCAGCGACAAATGCAACAATGTGAGGCCTAAACCATTGTGTGTATAGGCTGGGGTATTGCCTTTGGTACTGGAACGAGACAGAATCATACAGGAGAAGGAGGTGTAAACCTCACCTTGAGGGTTGGGAGTGGTACTGAGTGTGAAAGATGTAGATGGGAGTGAGACAATATATAAAACTTTTTTGTAGGAGCAAGATACGAATCTTGCAAGGAACATCAAGATGATGAATGCTAGAATTTGTTTTGCAGATGTGCCACGCATTGTAGCATTCTCTCACACACACACACACACACACACACACACACACACACACACACACACACACACACACACACACACACACACACACACACACACACACACACACACACACACACACACACAGGCCTCACCCTGAGAATGAATATACTTCTTTGGCAAACTTCCTGAGCAGCACTTGCTTAGAAGCATCAGTGAGGATCAGCACTACATTGATGTGACCAGGCTTTAACCTGACTAGGTTACTCATGTAGGTGATATCTGTCAGCTCCGTCACCTCCACAAAATTCTTCTTAGGGGGACGACTGTAACAGGAAAACCAACTTTTAGCAATTTGTCTAATGACCAGCTAAACACATCTGTGATCTCAAAATCTATATTTAACATGCTGTTATGTCACAGTGCAATTTTGCCATTAAGCAGTGTTTCACCTTGAAGTGCTCTCAGGTCCTGGAGAGCTCTCCGCTGTCTTTGGTGAATCAGTGGCCTTTTGTTTGGCTGGTTTGTCTTCCCCAGAGTCACTGTTCATCAAAAAAAAGGAAGTAAATATAACATACAACTCTCCATAGAAAGGCACCGAGATATAACTAACCAGTCCTACCTGAAAGCCTGAATGATTACAGTTCCAAACAAGATGAAAAGTGCGGAGAAGATCAGAGACAGTACGGGCATCATCTCACGCCTGGTGGAAGCAGAAGTAGATGTAAGCTAAGCTTAAAAAAAATATCAGGGCTGCAACAAAAAATAAACATATTCAATGAAAAAAAACCTAGTGACAATAGTAGCGCTGCCCCCTAATAGTTGACCAAATGTTAGTCGATGAGAAGAGGCTTGGTCAACCAAATTTTAATTGGTCAGTTGATTGCAGAAGAAAAACACAGGAACTGGGTGAAGCATGGCGGTCAGATCGTTAACACGGCTGGTCCATGTGGTAATTATGTCAGACAGGAAATCCAAAGTGTGGGATAATTTCGAGAGGACATCAAAAGGTGATATACAAAGTCTGCAGGCAAATGTTTGACTCTTAATCAACTCTCTCAAACATGGCTTATCATTTGAAACATGTCTGTAGTAGTCTAACTTTAGCCACTTTACATGGCCACTCTCTCTAACGTTAACCTAGATAAACGTGCACTATTATTAGGCGCAAATCCAAGCGTTTGTGCAGAGTGTGGAAGCTATATTAGTTCTGCGCTTACTCTCTATAGGAGATGACAACTCCATCCCCACACCCCCTCAACTACCAGTCAACTATAAAAATGTTATCATTAGTTCACAGAGTCCATTCTTATTTGCTTTAACATCTGTATTTAAAAAAATTTTTGGTGTGTGTTCAGTGTCTTCAATTTGCAGACTGTTTTAAGGATAGCTTTGTTGTGCAATATTATGCATTTCTAAATATGCATAACTAAATGCTGGAATCTTCTAACAACAAATTAACCACAACTACTCGAGATCGTAAATCTAATCCATATGAATTGAGCAGTTTAGTCCAAATTCGCTTAGTCCAAATTATTATCGCTTTATGTGATGAACAGATTGAATTTAGGCTTTTATTCACATATGAACCTTCATCAACTCACACAACAGTGAACGGAAACATGTTTGCTTGACGTGCAAGAACCAATGAGGCTCATTCTCGTGTTACGCAGCACGTTTGAGCTTCAGCAAGAACCAATGAGGCTCATTCTCGTGTTACGCAGCACGTTTGAGCTTCAGCAAGAACCAATGAGGCTCATTCTCGTGTTACGCAGCACATTTGAGCTTCCTCAAGAACCAATGAGGTTCATTCTCGTGTTATGCAGCACGTTCGAGCTTCCTCAAGAACCAGTGAGGTTCATTCTCGTGTTACGCAGCACGTTCGAGCTTCCTCAAGAACCAGTGAGGTTCATTCTGTGTTACGCAGCACGTTTGAGCTTCAGCAAGAACCAATGAGGTTCATTCTCGTGTTACGCAGCACGCTTGAGCTTCCTCAAGAACCAGTGAGGTTCATTCTCGTGTTCGCGAGCACGTTTGAGCTTCCTCAAGAACCAGTGAGGTTCATTCTCGTGTTACGCAGCACGTTTGAGCTTCAGCAAGAACCAATGAGGTTCATTCTCGTGTTACGCAGCACGTTTGAGCTTCAGCAAGAACCAATGAGGTTCATTCTCGTGTGTTACGCAGCACGTTGAGCTTCCTCAAGAACCAATGAGGTTCATTCTCGTTTCGCAGCACGTTCGAGCTTCCTCAAGAACCAGTGAGGTTCATTCTCGCGTGTTCACGCAGCACGCGTTTGAGCTTCCTCAAGAACCAGTGAGGTTCATTCTCGTGTTCACGCAGCGTTTGAGCTTCAGCAAGAACCAATGAGGTTCATTCTCGTGTTCGCAGCACGTTTGAGCTTCAGCAAGAACCAATGAGGTTCATTCTCGTGTTACGCAGCACGTTTGAGCTTCAGCAAGAACCACTGAGGTTCAGTCTCGTGTTACGCTGCACGTTTGAGCTTCCTCAAGAACCAGTGAGGTTCATTCTCGTGTTATGCTGCACGTTTCAGCTTTGAGCTTGTTTGTTTTAGACCAATTATAGTCAGGTAAACAACAAGGGCCAGATTTACCAAACAGGGCAAATTAGCATGAGAATGCAATTCCAAAAAAGCATTGATGGGAGTGGAAAGTTCTGTGTGTGATCTACTGACAGACACAGCTGGATCATTTCCGTAATGACCAACGCAATCTACCAAGATATGCTATTTTATGGAGCAGTAAATAATGGCGCAAACCTTAGTAAATCACCTTGCGTGATTCATTTAAATACTTTCCTCCCATAAATTTTGCTACTGAAAGGGAAACTCCTACAAATTAATATGCAATAAGGTCAGCTGTCCACGCTTTTTCAGCGCAAATTTTTCACTCCAAGTCTAAGGAAATACATTGCTAGTTCAAAACTAGGCTTAAGTTTGCCTGGAAAAGAGGTAAGAAATCGCATTTAAACATGGCCGTGAATTATTTGTTTGTGCTCACCAGTTAGAGTAGAGAAGATCAAAGTAAAATTGAGCGAGGTAATCATATGCAGTGTTTATCCACTGAATCAGAAACATCTGGAATAAAAAAAGAAAAGAAAAAGACATTATGATTACACTGATTATTTGTCTCAATATCATTTCTAGTGATTAGATCTTGAGGTTGTCACAAAGACAATCTTATCTCCTCATTACTCTGTTTGACTTACGGATGCAAACTCATTGTTTAGTTCAGGCAGCATGGCATCGTTGGTAAGGTAGGAGGGGTCTCTTTGCAGGAGCTCAAGCAGCTCATGGAGGCGGTGCTTATCATCATCACTCCCATTCCATCCACCCGTCACTGTCCGATACAACACCCTTCCAGTAGTGCTGCGTCTCTCCAGGAGAATCACCTGAAGTCATACACCCAAAAGGTCTAAATTCATATGGCATCAAACAAGGTGACTAAACGGGCCTACTATGTGTGTATAAGCACCTGTGGAGGGGTTGTGTCGTCCTTTTTGAGAAGGGTGTCACAGAGAGGCTGCTGTTTTCTCTGATAAACATAAGCAAACCTGAGGACTTCTTTAGTGTTGGAGGAAGCAAAGTCAAAGAACGCCTCATTCACTGACACAAACTGCTCTCCTTCACCAGTAACGAGAAGCACACAGTACCTGTCAACCAGAAAGACAGGGAGATGAAGTTTTCTCAGAGACATAAGTCCACCAACACTACAATTAGAGGTCAGATTTCATACTTCCTGCGACGGTGGAACTGTTTAACTGGACACAGCTCATCAAAGAGTTTCTGATTCACCAAGCGTGGCACCAGCAGAAAACGATTATTGGACACAAACTCGTCAATTATCTGCTTTTTCATTCCTCTTGCCTAGGGAGAAAAACAGAAAATGACTCGTCTGGCAAAAACAACAACGACTGGTACACAGTCTGTGAGAAAACTTGCAATTGACTTAACAAATGGGGATCAGGGCTTCACCTGTATAACGTCAGCCGGTTTCTCTGTGTTCTCTTTGAACAGGAGCATGGTGGGAGCGTATGTGTTGATGTTGAAACTCTGCACAACTTGGGACGTCTCAGTCAGGCCCATATCCACATAGCCAAACCTCACGTAGTCTTTATAGGCAAACGCGGTGAGCTGTGAACAAGAGAATATAACAACTTGTAGTGCTGGGCAGTATACCGGTTCATACAGAATACTGGTGTTTATTTTTGTTATGATATGAATTTTGATGATACCGCAATACCGGTATATGTTGCTTAAACAACGTTCGGAACGTGGCGCAGCGCGACACTGTTTGAGAGGGGTTCCGTTTCACTGTTGCACTGTAGTGAGGACACAGCTGAGATCGCATTACAGCCTATGGCTGATTCCGAAATCGCCCACTATACCCTCAAATAGGGCATTACTTGAGGGGACAGCCATTTATAATGGTGTCCGAAACCATAGAGGACGTTATTGAGTGCACTCAATAACACACATCGGACAGCCGATGTACACACAGCGGCTGTCCGACTTCACGCACTCGTTTTCATTCACTCCTTCAAGTGAACTATATTAGTGGATAACGTAGGGAATAGAAATTGAGGGTATAGGGGGCGATTTGGGATTCAGCCCTTGATTACAGCAGAGAATTCAAACATGTGGCATGTGAGAGAGAGAGCGGTTTCTGCATGGAGAGCCGCAATGAGATTAACAACGCTCACCACATGGATCAAATACAGATCGGAGCAAGCACGTTTAAGTTTTTTATGGACATATTTCATATACTCTAGTGCTGTAAACATGAACCAGCAGCATGTATGTGCATATATTTCATCAAGTCTTCTTCAAATGAAATATATGGTTTAAATGAAATATAATTGAAATTATATTTCAATGAAATTTCAATTTCAAACTTCAAATGAAATATATTGTTTGAGCTACAGGAAAGCTCAAACAATATAGAGCGTGGCACTAGCAATGCCAAGGTCATGGGTTCGATTCCCAGGGAAAGCAAGAACTGACAAAGTGTAAAAATGTGTACCTTGAATGCAATGTAAGTCACTTTGGATAAAAGCGTCTGCCAAATGCATAAATGTAAATATGTGCAAACAAGGACACTGATATAGCCGGACGTTTGATCACGACCGCGATGACACAATGGATTATTCTGGTACACAGAGTAAGTTAATAGACTGACAATTCAAAGAAGAATGGGCAAAAAAGTAACTGCTTTATTCTTTCTGTGTTAAACTGACATGTGTCATTTGTTTAGAGACTGTAGTATTCTTAAATGTATTAGACCTTTTAAATGTTCTTCTGTGTTTCTCCCCTGTTTTGGCAGTTTGTTGTTATATAGGTTTAGATTTTTAAAATGCTTAAGGTGCCCTCAACTCAACTGAGTGTGTTGCAGGTGTGTGTTTTATTGGTTGTCCGCCCACAGCATCATTTTGTACAGCTTTGCAAACCTGTATTAACTCTAGTGTGGAATTTTTCTACTCATCATGACAGTAAAATCGGGCATTCTAGTCAATCTACTGCAGTATTTCCTCACTCAATCAGTAGAAAATGTGGTTAACACCTGGTCATGCATAGGGAAAAAAATACTGTCATATACCGCGAAACTGGTATAATTTAGAAAAATACAGTGATATACATATTTGGTCAAACTGCCCAGCACTAGCAACTTAGCAAGAAAATAGATTTAGAAGACAGACCATGTGAACAGTTGATATAATAAACACTCACCTTATACAAAAGAGGGATATTAGATGCTACATCAAACATTATCACTCTTGGTTTATTCTCCTCATGCCAACTGTTTAAAAACTCGAGGTAGCTGTTATCAGTCACCTAAAACAAAAGAACAGAAAAATAAATAATATGAATAGATAGAGGGTAAGGAGAAGAAATAAAAACAGGAAAGCAAGGAAAGGAAAGGGAGAAAAAGGAACAGGAAGTGGAAAGGAAAAGATAAAAGAGAAAAGTAGAGAGATAAATGGAAGAAGGGACAAAGGAAAGGAAAGGAAAAGAAAGCAGAAAAAGATAGGGAAACAAAAGTGAAAAGAGATGGACGGAAAAATTTGGAAAGGGAATGGAAAAGGAACATGAAAAGAGGAGAAGGAAAAGGAATAGGAAAAGGAAATAGGAAAGAAAGTGAAAAGGAAAAAGAAAAGGAAGGAAAGGGGGAAAGGCAAATGAAATATAAAGAAAACGAAAGGGACAAAGGGAAAGGGCGAAAGAAAGGGAGACAGAAAAGGAACAGAAAGGGAAAAGGCAAAATAAAGGAAATCGAAGAATGAACAGAGAGGGATAAGGAAAAAGGATGAAAAAAGGTTCAAAGGGAAAGAGAAGAAAAGGAACATGAATAGAAAAGAAAAAGAAAAGACACGAGGGAAAGGGAGAGAAAAAGGAGATAAAGGGAAAGGAAGTAAAAATGTATTCAAACTTAACTTATTACTCTTTTTAAATGTATTCATATGAATATATGTATATATTTACAGTCTATATTTGTAGCAACAAGAGCCATTGCTTGTATTAAACAGTTGAAACGGACAACCTGAATAATTAAATATAGATCAAAGTCCTACCTTCTCCACCAGCTTCTGGGGCAGAAGGCTTTCCACAAACTGTCTCAAGTGTTCCCTGACCACAGAGTAGTGGAAGAAAGTGATTTTGCCATTGATTAAACCAAGTATGGAAGGTGTGCGGTGGGCACCAAGATGGTTAGCCAGCTGCCTCTCATATCCAATGTCCACCACACCGATACCAACCCCTTCAAATCAAAACAAGAGGTTATATTCAGAGTATGTGGTGTTATTTCGTTGAAAATATTACCATCTACAATGGACTATTGGACCACTTTACCTAATAGACGTGTGATATGCATCCTTAAAGGGATAGTTCACCTTAAAATGAAAATTCTGTCATAATTTATACACACCCAAACCAGTATGAGTTTCTTTGTTCTGTTGAACACAAAAGAAGAATGCTGGTAACCAGACAGTTGATGGTAGCCACAGTAGGGGAAAAAATACTATGGAAGTCAATGGCTACCAGCAACTGTTTCATTACCAGCATTCTTTAAAATATCTTCTTTAGTGTTCAACAGAAGAAAGAAACTCATACAGGTTTGGAACAACTTGAGGGTGAGAAGCAGTTATCACAGTCGGCCCTTGTTTTTACAGACTGAACATGTTCAGTGTTTGTTGGCTTGTGGAATGTCTGAAAAGTGAAGTACTGTAATCTGGTGACTGCGGCGGTTGGTTGTCGTCCATCAGTACAGTGTGAACTGGCCTTCATGTGTATTAGAATATCACTCGACTTTACTGGAACAACTGTGAGGGTGATGATCCTGAAGAACATACCTAATGGCTCCAGCTCCAGCACAGTGTCCTTCCATACGGGCTCAATGTGAATGCAGGTGAAGCACCACTCGGACGTGATCTTGATCAGGTAGGGCCTCTTGAAACTATCCGGCAGCACCTCATTCATGTATTGGTTGTAGTGAAGGAGATGCTTGCTCTCTGTGAAATCTCGACTCGTCCGAGGAAAGTGAAAGAAAGATTCATCGAAGTAGAAACTGTCATGAAAGTTTCTGAAGCCCTGCGGCGCTCGTGCAAAGTTTTGATTCTCGTCCATTTGGCCAAAACGGTCATAGTTTGCCCTTCGCTCCTCATTGGACAGAATCTATGTAAAGTAAATCAGACGCAATTTTATTTTTACTGAAGACATATTTCAAATATTTACATGAATCTTACACCAGCTGTTTAACCTGAAAGTATTTAAAATTGTATAATCCCCTGCTTATTGTATGTGCACATGTTAGACAAAAAAAAAGAAGAAACCTCTCAAGAACTACTTTTGGTCATGTTGTTACTGGACAAGTCTTTATAATGAACATAAAACAAGTCTTTTATACTGAGCAGATTTTATGTAAACATACACGTACAGAAAACACCACTGATTTGCCAAATTTTTGAAATAAAATATTGCTATAAATTTAAGATTTAAACAACTGGTACAATGCAATTGCAATATAATTACTTGCCATGCAAAAAATGTATGTATAAATAAATGTTTTGAATTTATTTGAAAGAAATTAATACTTTTATTCAGCAAATGCATTAAATTGGTAAAACTGCATCCGACGCTTTGCAGTGCACTTGGTGATGTAAGGCTTGGATGAGCTGCTCGGCCATGGAAACCCATTCCATGAAGCTCTCTACGCACTGTTCTTGAGCTAATCTGAAGGCCACATGAAGTTTGGAGGTCTGTAGTTATTGACTACCGACTTCAGCATGCGCTGACCTCGCTCTGCGATTTTAAGAGTTGCTGTTGGTCCAAATTACTTCCACTTTGTTATAATACCACTAACAGTTGACCGTTTCACGAATGGACTTATTGCACAGGTGGCAACCTATCATGGTACCACACTTGAATTCACTGAGCTCCTGAGAGCGACCCATTCTTTCACAAATGTTTGTAGAAGCGTCTTCATATCTAGTGCTTGATTTGATACACCTGTGGTCATGGAAGTGATTGGAACACCTGAATTCAATGATTTGGAGGGGTGTCCCAATACTTTTGGCAAAATAGTGTGTGTGTGTGTGTGTGTGTGTGTGTGTGTGTGTGTGTGTGTGTGTGTGTGTATATATATATATATATATATATATATATATATATATATATATATATATATATATATATATATATATATATATATATATATATATATATATATATATATATATACACACACACATATATATTTATTACGTAAAATGCCAAAAATAATAAAACCCTGAATGTTTTTGTTCTTACTTTATATTATACATAATGCAACCATCATACCTCGTAAGATTTAGTGATCTTGATAAACATGTCTTCCGCCCCTGGACTTTTGTTCTTGTCAGGATGCCTATGGACAAAGAAATGTGAACAAACGAAATCAATCAAATGTTGCTGTTTTCATTCAGACATCATCATGAGAGCTACATAATTATTACACAATATGTCTTTACAGCAGCACACTATATGAGTCAGAGAAGGATTCTAATCTGGGCGAATGAAACAGCCTTATTCACATATTCTTATTTAGAGTGCATGTCTGTGCTCGGTCTCCACAATGATCTCTGCACCGAATACTCACCATTCCCTTGCGAGTCTCTTGTACACTTTCTTGATTTCGGCCTGACTGGCGTGTCTGGGCACTCCAAGAACTTTGTAGGGATCAAACTCGGGCGCAGATGCTAGTGAATCTCCAAACAGAGCCAGGAGAAGAATCGCCCAAACGCAGCCGGTCACAAACACACTCCAGCCTCCCATCTTCTTCTGCTTCATCAACTGACAGGCTAAACAAATAGAGGAGACTGGGGCTAGTTGTCACACATTATACTCCAGGAAATATTCCTCAGGAAAAGTCATCTATTCTTCATAGCGGGGCGTGTTGTCACAACAGAACCTGTCATTAAAGGAATAATTCACCCTAAAATGAAAATTCTGTCATCATTTACTCACCCTTAACTTGCTCCAAACCTGTATGAATTTATTTCTTCTGCTGAACACAAAAGAAGATTGTCAGTAACCAAACAGATGATGGTTCCCATTGACTTCCATAGTTTTCCTACTATGGAAAAATCAACTGGTTGGTTACAGACTTTCTTTAAAATTTCTTCTTTTGTGTTCATACAGTTTTGGAACAACTTGAGGGTGAGAAAATTATGAAAGAACTTTAATTTTAGGGCGAACTATTAAATAGTCTATACAGCCTTTGAGACTAAATTTAAATGTATGAAATTTATTATTATGAAACATGAAACAAGTCATGAAAGTGCAAAAATGCAAACGGTAAAAAATGTCAAACCATTGTTTTGGCCAACACAATATATTTTTCATCAGGAGAGAGGAAACCCGATTTTTCTGTCACAATAAAATCGGTCTATCGACACACAGTACACGCATATCGCCAATCATGTCAATGCTATTATTACAATAGATTTAATTGTTTCTATGGGAACCAGATCACTGCAAATCAGATCAGCTGCGCGGTGATCATATGATCGGTGCCGTTCAAATGCATAAGACAGAGACTATTTACAGCACACACACACACACACACACACACACACACACACACACACACACACACACACACACACACACACACACACACACACACACACACACAGTCAGTGTCTAATAACACAGATATACAGAGAGGGAAAAAAACATTTTCCCTTTCAATGTATTCAGTGAACAGAAGCGCGAGCTGCTCGCCCTACAGAGGAATGACCCTATCACGTCAGTAATGCAAATACTTCATTAAACACACGAATCCAGAATAATGGTAATACCGAGGTCCGACTCTTGCTGTAATCGTATTTATCCACAATTTAGCAGCAATCCATATTCTCCTGATGGTAATGGGTGGATCGTTTCCAAAGCCTTCACCTGCACGGTACTTCCGGTAGTGAAGGATTCTGGGTAAACACTTACTATGATAAAAGTCCGACCGAATTAAGCTTTTTTTTTTTATTCTAACAGTACACATCTAATTTCTGACATTATTGGGCCACTGACAAATAAAACTTCAACAAAGGTGTTTATTTTGTTTTGTTTTTTTCACGTCATATTTTTCAACCAGACAGTTGACGGTGTATATATATATATATATATATATATATATATATATATATATATATATATATATATATATATATATAGTGTAGCTGTACCACCTGACATGGAGAGTGACCAGCCTATACATATTTGACATTAGCAGTTTTATCAGTTTTTCAGAGAGATCTACAAACCTTTTCACAAGGATCAGTTGGGATGATGCATCATCATGTTTACTGTTATTACCTGGTCAATTCATAATAAAAGAGCCATGTTTGCAGTTGTGCCACAATGACATTTGAGAATATACAATTATGGAAATTTCAATGATCTCAACAGCCTTAATAAGATATTTATAAAATGATCTTACATGAAAGGTTATATATATATATATATATATATATATATATATATATATATATATATATATATATATATATATATATATATATATATATAAATGTACTAAAAAATAATTAAAACTAAATAGGTTTTATAGAATAAAGTGATATAGGTCATGAATTTATCAAATTATCTAAAAGAAAATAATGCAGTTGGACACAAACATATCCACATCTTGTCATTGACATAATCAGATCATATTTAATAAATGAATGCAGTTTTTATTTTTTTAAAAGAGATAAATATGGTTTATGAGCAGTGATTTTCATATGTCCTTCATACATTTTTAATCAATATAATTACAACACTGTATTTTTTATAGTTCAATAAACGAGAAGTTAATACCCGTTCAGACAAAAAAAAAAAAAAAAAAAAATGAGATGAGATGAGAACTTTTACAAATGTTTCCATGAAAATGTAATCTATTAAATTCATATTTTCATATTTTAAACTATAGACATATTTAGCGTATAATTATAAAACTGACCAGAGATCAGTTCATGGAACACCCCCTAGCGTCGAATCTTCGAAATTGCATGTCTGCCGAAACCACGTGACTTGGCCAGTTTGATAAGCCGCTCTCCGAATCACTGGCTCGACACAAACATACCAAACGTTTTCGAAGCTTAATAAAGTAGTTTCAAAAAACCTCCTGCTACTTTGATATAGTGAATGAGGTAGCCTAATAAGTGACCGGTTTCAGACGCACCAAAGGGTTTTTTGGTCAGTCATCGTGGGGATTTTCAGTGACTCTCCAGTCGTGACGTGTTCTAAAAGAGTCTTTGCATCATTCACTCAACAACTAAGGAGCAAAACACAACTGCTGAAACCCAAGGATGTCAAGGTCGTAACAGTTGTAAATCATTTCACCTCAAATCACCCTCATATAGCCCTGCTTGTTTTCATAATTGGCGGGCGTTTAGACTTCACAAGACTGTCCTCCTTCATTCCTTCCCAATTTTGTTGAAATTTGTGGAAAAAGGACCATCCATTTCCATTTCACCAAGAGAAGGTAAGCGGAATATTTTTTTTTAAATCTATAAATAAATGATATTTAAATATTTTCTGACACACAAGGTCAACATTTTCACGTGTCAGTTGTGTAATATTGACTTCAGTGTTCATTAAATCCCATTCTGGAGCATTGTAAGGTTAGTTGTCATGAAATGTCATGTTATTTATTTATTTATTTATTTATTTATTTTTTTTGTCATGATTAGGCGCAAAGTCCAATATGACTGATATTTTTACTACTAAAGACTAGGGTTTAAAAGGACAAAACTTATAGGCTGTTTAGTGTTATGACTATCCCGGGTCAATGACATGGTGTATCAATTATGGAGTCCAAAGAATATTCATAATATTAAAAATATATAAATTTTTAAATACGCTAAATTAAATGACTCGACTTCCCCCTCTCAATTACTCATGCAGTATTCATCATAAATAATTCATCTTTAAGGAACTTTAGTATGGCTTGTATTTTAAATCTACTTGGCGTAATTGTATTGATTGTTTCTTGAATGATGCCTACAAATATAGTGATGATACTAAGCTTATTTAGATTTCAAAATTGTGATTTCTCTAATCTCATTCCTGGTTAACAGACAAATGAATGACCATTTTTGACTGTTTTTGTATTTCTTGTGACGTAATATTGTTTCAAAAAGAAGCTCCAAAACATTTGCAAAGGTCAGTAAGCACACACACTCTTAAAGTAATGTTGCTATTTTGACCTTTTTTCCGTCACTGGTGCACTTTGTAGCAATATCTTGTGTCCTTTTGGATAACACTAATAAAACGATCTATGTGATCTAAAAGATTACCTTAAAGTGACGATAGCTAAATTGTAGTAAGCTAAGTTATTGCCTGATTATAAAGAGAAAATATTTGTTTAGTCATCCCTTGATAACAAAAAAATCCTGTTAGCCAGGGCATGTCATCCGTTATCCAGAATGACATGTATAACAATCTAGTTTGAATTAATATTTGTAAAATTTAGGCATAGTTATTATTAGCCGATTAAACGATAGTGCTGCTGCTAGTCGACTTTGCAAAATCTTTTTTTCACATGTAATGTTTCGCTTTATATATTTTACAAAGGTTACGTTTAAATTACTGTCATGTTATTGTTACATCTTGAAATTAATATATTATAAAAAATATATTTTTTGAAGATGGTTTTCATGGTAATCCTGAAAAATATTGCAGAATGACCTTCCATCTAACAATGACACAGGCAATTAATTTAACCCATTTGTGTGTTTTTGTTGCGTTAAGGATAAAACAAGTCTTATTGGAAAACATTTTTAAACATTTTCCAGCTTTTATTTATTTATTTATTTATCATCAGCCAAAAATTAGCCCATGTCTATATGAAATCCCAAATTGATTATATTAATTGTGATTAAAATGTAGTTTTCCGAGCTAGTTGTTTGTTGAGCTCTAATTATGGATATTAGTAAATTTGTATGTGCCAACAATGGTAGAAATGTATAATTAATTTCAAAATTCATTACTGTTACCCAGGAATGACATTTTCATGGGGAAAAGATGTGATTCACCTTAAAATGAGTACATGTCATTTGCATTACATACACTAATAAGTATAGAAAGATGCTAATTTTTTTTTTTTTTTTTTTTTTTATTTTAAATCCTTATTCGTCATTCATCCATCTAATGAGAAGCTGTGTTTAATATGCCTGTAAATCAGATGTGGTTGAGAGAATGATTCGCTCCATTGACGACAGACAGTTCAAGCACTCTCGAACATGAACATCCGCACATTAATTTGGCCAAAAAAATGTTTACTGGATGAGATCTGACATCTCTGAAAAAAAGTGATTTTGTATAAATCACTCAGACCTTGTTTTCTTTGGATCGTTTGCCAGTGTAGTCATAATTTTTAAGTGGCCAGGTTGCTGTTCTCTTCATTCACAGTGTGTGTGGGTGTGTGCGTGCATCTTTTTCTATCCTGGTGGGGACTTCAACCTGAATACACACTGACTCATGGGGACTTGTATCATCGCAGGGACCTAAATTGAAGAAAACCATCTTATAAATCATACAGGAGTTTTTTTGTGATGAGAAGAAGTTTTGTGTGATGAGTATGTCTAGTGTAAGAGGAGAGAATATAAAGGGGTTAATAAAGGCCTTCTGAAGCGAATCGATGCATTTGTGTAAGAAAAATATCCATATTTAAAACTTTATAAAGTAAAGTTTTGGCCGATCGCCTTCCCTATTCAGTTTATGGAAAAAGTGTTGAAAGTGCCTCTGCAGTTCAAAAAGCTTAAGCAACGTCTGACGACCGTAACTGGTAGCGTAAGCCTTTTGAACTACAGAGGCACTTTCAACACGTTTTCCATAAATTGAATAAAACAGTAATGAGTGATACAAATAGTAATGATGGTGTCAGTTTGATTGTGTGAAGTAAAGTGAAGAGCACAAAGTGGACTCACAGCACAGAAAACGACATCATCTTGACATGTCTACAACACAAACCAAACTCTTCCAGTCTCAGCTGCAACTAGAAAATACTCCAGTGTTTGAGGGCAGGTTAAAGTAGACGTTGTTCGCGGACAGCCAATAAAGACCATAGACTGTCCTAATTTGTTACAAACCTACGTAGATGTGGAACAGGAAGTGAGACTGAAATTGCTGATGACTCGTTTCAGCAGTTGAGAGTCGATTCTTTTAGGAGACAATGGGCCCTATTATACACCCGGCGCAATGAGAAGCAAGGCGTGACACAAGTGTTTTTTGCTAGTTTCAGCCTGACTGAAGTTATCATTTTCACGTCCAGCACCACGGTGTTTAAATAGCAAATGCACTTGTGCAAGTTGTGTTCGCCCATGGGCGTGCTGGTCTGAAAACCAGGTGTGTTCAGGCACATTTTGGCGTTTTGCTATTTTGCGAAACAGAAAACAACTGCACCATTGACCAACAAAAACCTGGTCTAAACTCAATAGCGCAGTATTTTTTTGTGTTATTTAAAGGGCGCGGTAGTAATATGAACCTATAGGCGGGTACAAAACGCAGCACACAAACACAAGCACAACTGGCTTTTAAAGGGAATGGGAGATCAGACTGATTGGTTCATTGCAAGTTATGTCCAAAACACACCCATGACTAGGTACAACACTTTTAGATTTGGATTTTTCTGTATTTAAACTAGCAAAAGTGGATTCGTATACGCCCTAAGTGCACCTGCGCCGTGCTCTTCGGACCATGCGCTCAGATCATTAAAATAGGGCCCAATAACTTTGTTGTGCATTTTGTCATTTGAAACTTTGCAAACCTTTTACATTCACAAACAGCTGTATTACACACTACATTAGGTAATGTTCGAAAAAGCATAATAGAGGCATGTAAAATTTCACGTTTACATTTCAATCTTTTATTTTCTAATTTATTTCATTTTCATATGTATTTTTTTAAATGTATATCCATGAATGTATATGACATGATGTTTATAAGTTCTAAGTAGTGTTGTCATGATACTGGAATTTCTAACTTCGATACAATACAAATCAATACAAAATATTGGAAATAATGCAAAAGTGAAAATAAAGCGTATTCCAAATTCTTGTTAATCTCACAGCACATGCAGAGACGGGTTGTGCTGCATTTACTGAGCTGAAAACACTGGATCGTGAGCTGCTTGCGTGCAGCGAACACACAGCTGACTATATACTTATTTGAAAGGACAAGTTTGCCAAACAAGTTGTGCTTCATCTGGTCGGACATTTGCTGAAAAACAAATGGGTAGATATAGGTGCAGGTAATATAAAGAAACAATAATTCTTGTTAATTTACATATAGTACTGACATCGTAATACAAAGCTGATTGAAAATCTGCAAACTTGTCCTTTAAAATACACAAATTGTATTGTGTGTCAACTTTGCTTACGGAGAGAAGAGAGAGCGAGAAAAGCTTAGCTTGTACTAGTGTTTTGAAAATGAGTATTGAAATGATTTCGACAACACTAGTTCCAAGTACAAATTATCTGTTGAAATTACATTTAAAGGCTGATGGCCTGCTAAATTTGATGATGACATCTGTTTGATAACGGTCTGGCTTTGGAGGCTCATTGTTAGATTGTCTTGAAGAGGCCAGAGACGATATAGTCTGTGTAAACTCCATCAAGCAGTCCGGTGCCATTATTATGAATGAACCAACAGGGCACTTGTTCTCCGTTCTTCACATCTTGTCTGAAATCTCTCTGCCAGCCCCTGTTGACACAGAATAATGTGGTGTAATGGTAACATCGACCCCTCCATGTTCAAAGCAAGGGCAAAATGTACCAGTGTCTTAAATTCACCTGGTAACTACAAGCTCTTGTCCCTTCACAAACATGATGGCATCTGGTTTCTTTGGATCCTTTCCTGGAAACGGTTCACTCACTTCAAACTCCAGTCCATGGTAGAACTGACCTAAAGAGCCGTGAACACAATTCAGAGTGCAACCGTCACAGACTGTGTTGCTTGATAATGCACTATAAACTGAATGTTTCACACTCAGTAGAAGTTAAGCTGACAGCATTTGTGGTATAATGTTGATTACCACAACCAATTTGACTTTCTCTAGTCCATCCTTTTTTTGGGGCGCCAATTTATTAATGTTAAAAAATATTCATAAACATAATGTAGAAATCACGCTGGATTTACACGGGCGTCAGCGTAAACGCTTCTCATTTAATAAGAATTCAATTTGAATGGGTGACGTCATGCATTGCCGAACTGAATTGTGGATTCCATTGCGTCGCGTCACTGGCATTGCTCGCAGCAGAAGTTGAAAAGTCTTAAATTTTTCAAGTGCCAACGCAGGCGTCAGCCAATCAGATCGCCTATGCAAATACCCTAGCGCAGACACTAGCCAATTGCATTCATGCAACACCAGAAAAGTCATGATTGGCTGTGGGTCTTGTCAGCACCAAGCTTCAGACACTCCCTCCGTCAAGGTAGGGTAGGCAATTATGAAATTTTGGCTAGCTTTGAAAGCATAAAATCCCCCGCCCTCCCTTCAGAGCGTCTCCAAAGCCATGCCTCTCTCTTTAAAAACACATGAACACGTACAGCAGGGACAGCATTACGAGAGACGGCGTTAAATTATCTCGTCTCAAAGCACATAACATTACAATAATAATGAGCACAAACAACTTAAAGAGCAGTGACCTGTACCACCGTTGATAGTTTTGACTATCAGTGGGAGAAAAAAAAAAAAAAAAATCGACGCATCGTGATTCTCTCTCCAACGATTCTGGATAGATTCTGAGAATTTTGAGCTTAGTTTTTAACTGCAGATGCGTGATTGGGCTGCGTGTGTTTTAGAAACACCCATATTCTGCTTGCTTCCATTTCCTCACACACACGCACCACTCGACCAATGTACTTGCTTCTCAAAATGGTTTTATGATGCAAAATTAATCAGTCTATGTTTTACTAGGGCATTAAACGGCATATATTAAACGGCATCTTAAACGGCATCTTATATTTCAAAAGAGATGTGTGCATTAGTGTGTTCAATGTTGACATTGAAACGCTCCGAATATATTGTCATGGGTTTCTAGCTCCTCTAAATAAAAGTGCGCTTTGGTCGACGCAGCAACAAACCGTCCTTGCGCTGCGCAAGCCATTGAAATAATGGGTTTCATAGTACACCGGTGCCGTTGCCGCGTTCTGTCTGAAAGGCACATTAGCTTGTTGTTTTGGTTCAGAAGAAACTGTAAAAGGTGGCTGCTGTTTCAGTTGCGGTGCTTGGTGACTGATGTTTAAAGGCCTGTTCACACCGGGACGATTTTTGTGCGTGTTTATCACAGACATTTAACGCCTCGTGACTAAACAAAGGGCGCCAATTCAGGCACATCGCCAGTGAAAATTGCTTGGGTGTGAACACAAAGACACACAGAAAAACGCTGGCAATAACCGCTCATGATAATCGTCCCGATGTGCACAGGCCTTAATTCTGCATAGCATGAAACATGCTAATGACGTGTGATGTCTACGTGGAGGTATGAAAATGCATATGCTGACAGGCAGGTTGGACATCATATCACTGCATTCGGATTGCCTACGCCTTCCACAGACGATACACTATGAATACATTTAGACCACTTAACTTAGTGACTGCTATCAGGATGTGAAGAGACTTTCAACCAGCATTAGAAAAAAAAATCTTGCTTGCTTTCTTTCTTTAGTAGTGATCAGCATTATTCCTCAAATGCTGTCGTTTGATCTTCACTTGTACTGTACCTGGAAAGTTATTTTAATATGACATATATATTGTAGTAAGTTCTTTAGATATTTTACCAAGCAGGCCATTGACATTGCTTGAAAATAGGTGGCTGTCCAGAGTGTAGAACCCGAGGTAGTCTTGATGATACGGGTGCTTCTGCCAGACTTTGTGCAGGATAATAAGAAACTTGACTGAGTTCCTCAAAGTCACTGTTAAACTGCGATCTTTGATCACATGCAGATCCATGCTGGAGAAAGAAAGACAAAGTTCTGTGAGGAGGATTAGTCTTTCTCCATCTCCCTTTGAAGAGTACACATTTTAGTTAGCTCATAATGACTTGACATGAATGAAGTGAAAAGATGATGTGTGCTTCTCAATCGGAAGGCTGCATCCTAGTGAGGCCTTCCTAGTGCAGTCCTTCGGAGGCTTGTAGGCTAGACACGCTGGAATGAGACTAGTGTCTAGTAAGTCTGCATGGCTATGTCACACATGTTCCTGCCCCCATGGTCATGGCATGACAGTACTAGTAAAACTTAATTTTGGAAAAATACTTTGAATTAAAAATCTTTATATCAAATATCTTTATATTAATTCAATACAGTCTCCCATTGGCTTACGGTATCGACAGTGTAGTGTTAAGTGATTAATTTACTCTAAAACAAAAAATAACATATACACTCACCTAAAGGATTATTAGGAACACCATACTAATACTGTGTTTGACCCCTTTCGCCTTCAGAACTGCCTTAATTCTACGTGGCATTGGTTCAACAAGGTGCTGAAAGCATTCTTTAGAAATGTTGGCCCATATTGATAGGAGAGCATCTTGCAGTTGATGGAGATTTGTGGGATGCACATCCAGGGCACGAATCTCCCGTTCCACCACATCCCAAAGATGCTCTATTGGGTTGAGATCTGGTGACTGTGGGGGCCATTTTAGTACAGTGAACTCATTGTCATGTTCAAGAAACCAATTTGAAATAATTCAAGCTTTGTGAAATACGTCTGGCACCAACAACCATGCCATGCTCAAAATTGCTTAAATCACCTTTCTTTCCCATTCTGACATTCAGTTTGGAGTTCAGGAGATTGTCTTGACCAGGACCACACCCCTAAATGCATTGAAGCAACTGCCATGTGATTGGTTAATTAGATAATTGCATTAATAGGAAATTGAACAGGTGTTCCTAATAATCCTTTAGGTAACCATTATACTGTTTTTGTCTTGCATTTCATAAAAGACTTAGACAAGCTCAGTGCAGATTCATTTTCTGTCAGTTCTTTTTCAAGATTTTAAATGTGTGCAAAGGATTATGGGTGATTTAAGGACGGGACTTGATGCATGCTTCAAAAATTAGATGAATGGAGGAATGCGAAACGAAGGCTGCCATATAAAGATATTTCAAATTGAGACAGCCTTTGACGGAGCTTTATGACATGGCAGCCGAGATATGCAGCCTTATTAGGATGCAGCCTTCAGATCGAGAAGCACCCAAGATCCTGCATCTTACTTGGGCCCTTTAACCGTGGCAGTATCAGTCCAGAAGAATTTTGCTTGTTTTCCCTCATCAGACACTGAGATCTCTTTTGTGCTCACCATCAACCTGATACCAAACTTTTCATGAACGATTCCAAAGCGCCCAAAATAGGTGTTTACTTTTTCTCCAGCGATGACCTTCTTATCACCAATGGTTTGGCCATTGACCACGATACCTGTGGAGCACCACAGAATCAAATGGAAAACACTAGAACATTGAGCTTCAGAATAGCTCAGAAGATAACAACAGACGCATTGTCCTTTTATAATCTGTCATTGGTGAGTAGCTACTTTGGGGAGCTTAAGCCCCTGATTTTCTGTCCAAAGCCTGTGTACATTTTGAAGTTTTATAACATCAGATATAAGGATTTTATACAAATTTGTGCCCTTTGTTCGCCCTAGCCTAGAGGAGATGGAAAAATAGAAAAAAGTTGTTTTCGATTTAAAAACGTTAAACACAGTTGACTCTCGTCTGCTTTTTCAGCTTCTCTGGATTTTTTTCTGGAAATGGCTAACAAGTCAATAAGTGCTCCTCTGCTGCCATCTACTGGCTATAGTGGTAATTTCATGTCTTTTTAATTTAATTTTTACTTACTTAATTTTTACTTAAAGTGTTTGTTTGCCATCAGGTGTTTGCCAACAACTTTTAGTTTTACAAATGGGTACAATCTTTGAAGGATGAACATTTTTTGGTCATCACATTAAAAATATTTAAAAGATATTATTTCGAGATTTGAAGTACTAGAAAAAGTGTGAAGCACTTGTACTTAAATTTCACTCTCTGATATCTATCTCGCTAGATATTGCTGATATGTTATTAATACTGAATTCAAACATTTTCGGTCTCCGATTGCTGTGTAGTAACGTTTGTTGCGTGATCGAGATCTTCCCATGAGTAAACCTGTTCTAAACGTGCGCTGATAAATGGCAGTGCAGCTCAAACAAGTAGCAAGGTTTCGTACCACTTTTGTTTCATTTGTCATTTGATATTTCTCATATGCAAAAGAAATGGTAGCTCTTATCAGTTAGGCAACATTAAGGGCAGTCGTAGCCTAATGGTTAGAGAGTCAGACTTATTAGGGTTCGATTCTCAGTACCGGCAGGAAAATGTAGGTGAGGGGAGTGAATGAACAGCGCTCTCTTCCACCTTCAATACCCACAACTGACGTGCCTTTGAGCAAGGCACCTAACCCCCAATCGCTCCCCAGGCACCTCAGTGAATGGCTGGCCACTGCTCCGGGTGTGTGTTCAATACTCACTGCTCCTAATGTGTGTGCACTAACTTGGATGGGTTACCATACTTGTCGTGTTCATGTTGCGTTTTTTTTTTTTTTTTTTTTCTTTCCCAATGTGGTGGTTACCTTATTTCAGGCATTTAACCAAAAAACAATTCAACAAACTCATTGATTTTGGGACGATAGAACCAGAAATGCTAAAATGCTAACTCGTTTCCAGGTTTTGGCCTACAAAAATGTCACCCCTGCAGCACTCTATTCAATTATTTAATTAGCACCTTTTCTGAACCGATAAACTCCACCTTTGCACCCCCAACTAAAAACCCGCTAGAAATTGTTTTTCCCAGAATGCTCTCAGAACGTCCCCGCTGGTGTCAAGGACATCACCTAGTAATGTCCCAAGAATGTTCTCAGAACGTTCCGAGATGGTCACGATTTAAGGGTTGGTGGACGTTATTTGGCAGACCTTCAGGGAACATTTAGGATGTTCTGGGAATGTTTAGGGGACCATTACTATAGGACGTTCCCTCTAGGTCTCTACACTACATTCCCATAACGTTTGCAGGAACTTTATGGGACCAACCTGGAATGTTATTTTTTGGTCCTATTTAGATCCTTACATCACGTTTACTGAATGTTTTCAGAACATGTTTGTGTGAATCAATGTACACTGGGCTGCTTTGCAAATCCTGATCCCACTTCATATATAATGTGTGTGTTTGCAAATAGGGATGCAGCGATTAACTGATTTCTCGATTAACTGCGCTTAAAAATGTCACGGTTAATTTTAGTTTACTAGGAACAGAACTGTTGCAACTTGCACAAAACGAAAAAACAAAGTTCACCAGCTTAAAGTGCCGTGCTTATCAGAGTCACGGAGGCTACTACTGTACACACTGGATTAACTGTGGCAGGGGACCAAACAGCGACGCTTTATTTCCACCAAAGAAACGCCTGAAGTCGAGTCCTCAGCGTGAGGTTTTGTTTTAAAGCACTCGTTATTTTAGAACGCATTATTTCCATGCCAGTCACAATACAGAGATAAGCATCGCGCTTATTTAGTTTTTCCTTCATTATTCAAAATATTTACAAACTTGTTAATTATCATCTATTCCGATTGTCAAATGCATGGGAGTGAATGTGCTTTGTCGTTTAAACGCCTTTATAATGACCATGTTAGTTGACATAACGTGCGATGAGTTTGCAATTCAGAGGATGTTTTCATCACGTAAATTCATACATTTTCCCCGAAATGCATACAAGTAAGTGGCCAGTGTACATGGGAGAAGAACAAACTTTGTTGTTTCATGCACAATGTGTATCTGATATGAATAAAACATTTATTTAAATTATAATTGAAAGCATTATTATTGCAGCTTCCATATAAGTGTATGGATTTAAATTTAACAAACTATACATGTCTTTTTTATATGGGCTAGTAATTAATTTAAATGTCTATTTAAATCTCTGAAACCTCAAATAAGCATTATGTAGTTGAGTAGTGATATATGAATAGTGATATTATATGAATCGTGCTATATGAAAAGCACTGAGCGTGTCGTCTCTGGCTCAGCGCCAGGTCAGCTAGAGCGCGGAAGCATGTTTGAATTTATCAGTGACGCGAACGAACCAAAATAATAGACATGACTTTCTTAGGCCACATGTAAAATTAGATTAATTATTAAAATGAATACGTATTGGTGACCGTAACAGTTCAGTTTATTCCCCTCATATTGACATGGATGTTTACAGAGCAGAGGTCACCTTTCTTTAATTCCAAAGGGAGAGATGGACTTGTCTTTATTATTTCATGCTGTTATTTCTGGTTCAAAAGGTAGCAAAAAATAACACTATAAAATCTAAAGAGTGTTCATGTGATTTTATACATCGTTGTGAAATTAATGAATGCATATAATAATCGTGATAATTGTGAAACCGTGATTATTTCTCAGACTATAATTGTACAAACAAAATCTATAATCGTTGCATCCCTATTTGCAAATCGCCTTTCTGAATGTGCTAATGTGGCTAAAGTTTTTTTATTGCCTCTTACTGTATTCACAGAGACCAAAGCTTTTAGCCTGAAAATGCTCACCGCCTGTACAATTCAGAAGCGCACTTTTATTACTTCTTAAAAATAAAACAAATGACATAGCTCTGATCTCTGTGAATACAGTCAGAGGGAATGGCTTTAACCAGATTAGCCATCAGTGTGGTAACAAGCACATTTACAAAGGCGATTTTGCGTACATTCACAAAATATATCTTACGGTACTTACATGTTCTGAATATGAAGTTGGACAAACCTTCCATCCATCCTTGAGAAGTTTACTGACCCTCATTTGCAAAGCAGCCCAGTGTACATTGATTCACTCAAACATGTTCTGAAAACATTCAGTAAACGTGATGGGGCGAGGGGAAGGGGGGCACGAATATATATTTAAAATTACATAGTTGTTATAGGGGCCCCTGGTTCTGTGACCGGGCCCAACATTTGGTGCTACACCCCTGGTGTAGAGACCACGGCACTGAAAAAGATATGTTGCAGCGCAGTCCTGAATGAAACGTCCCCATCTGAATAACAGGGAGCCGTATGGGAACGTTCTGTTGCTATGTGACCATAGAATAATCAAAATGGAACGTCCCCCTAAAGTCATATAAGGAACCTTGAACTGCAGCACGTTCATAACTAAAAGAGGACGTTTTAGGAATGTCCCTAATGTTCTATAAAGGTTTGGTTGTCACCTTTAGAGAACTTTTAGGGAACGTGGCGCAAGGTCCCGAGAACATCCCATCCTACGTGGGAAAATCCTGGATTACAGTGACTGTACATTTGGAGGAGTCTTAAAGCTGCAGTGAATTGATTTGAGTAAATGGAAAGTGAGATTTAGAAGAGTTTCTGTTATGTTTGAGTTTTTGTTGTTACCATTTTGCTGAAGAACAGAGCTTGGAAAGCTGCTCTTGACAGCTTGGGAGAGCCACAACTTGAATAAAAATGTCAAATAAACCTTTTAGATTTAATATGAATAATGAGGGGGAACCACATATTCACAATAGAAAAACTGCGTTCTTGAGAAGCTATGCCTCGAGGAATGTTAATGCACTTTTCTGCTAAAATAGCAAGTTGTTCCTACCTGTAAGCGGGTCTCTAACCAAGTTAAAGATGGTTCCAGGTTTGTCATCAATGTTGAAGCACAGAGCATCATTCTTTTCTGGCAGCTCAATGATGAAGTGTGGATCTCCATCAACTGTTACATTGACAAATTGTAAGAATAACACTGCTGATGAATCTTTACCTACATTTCACATGGCCAGTGCATGGTTTTTACATTTACCATAATATGTAGGTTGTGCAGAGCTCCCCCCATAGGAGTAGCTGGACGGTATGGCTGAGTAACCTGCAAACAAGATAAAATAAATGCACGGAAATAGTTTGCTTGGTTTTACATAATGTCAAATACAAAAGAAAGCTTTGGAATTTGCACATTAGTAAACTTCAGTCTTCATGCTCACAGAGTCCCGGACACCAATATTTTAATGATTCATAAATGAATCACCATGATTTTTTGGTAGTACAGCACACTGTGATTTTATTTTATCACCATTTGTTGTTTGCTTTTGGAATATAAAGAAGCAGCAACTGTGATAGTGACATCAGACATCATAAGTGCTAGTGTAATGGCTTACCATATCTTTGAGATTTTCCTCGTTCCTCTGTGAATTGGTGTTGAGAAAAAGAGTGTCATGTAACTGAATAAACATTAGCAAAATCATCAAGAAGACTGGAACAAGTTTGTTTTTAATTGTATGGGCCTCTGAGATTTATGTGCCATTTCCATGAGTTTTTCAAACTTCTGTTTGCTATTCAGCAATTTAGTCATACCTTCAGTCATCTTGTCAGCAATGAACATGTCGTTTTTGGCCTCATCTTCAGGTTTAGTGACGACCATCGAGGTAAGCGGTGTAACAAAGTTGTACTTTAATGAAAGGCTCAAAGCATCAGCAGTAGCATTTCCTTTCTCCTCTGGTGTACCTTTGTCTCTGTCAGAAAATATTTTTGTATTCTAATTGGATTCGATTCAAATCTTCTGGTTAAAAGATTATGAATTATGAAGAGGACTTGTTGGCCCTTCAAAGTTTTAGGCTAGTGTGCTAAAGATCACGCTTTCTCAAACTGACTTCTTATCCAGGAGCTCTTGTATGGTCAGATATGCCCAGAGACGCTCAATGAAGTCCCCAAAGATATACTCTTCATCAGGAAATATGGTTTCCCACTTCTGAGCATTTGCCTGACCTTTCAACTCAAAATTATTTTCAAACTGTTGCAAAACAAAGAAAGCAGGATTAGTCCCCCAAACAAGCTCACTACTGATAATGATGCAAGTTCACTGAGAATGTGTTATTATTACACGGCTCTGTGGAATACTTCATTCTGATTGGTCAATCGCGCATTCCAGCGGTATGTTATTCCCAGATAACAACCGCCAAACTGAATAACACACCGCTCATCCGGGTACTACGAGTTATCTTAATAATAATAATAATAATAATAAAGGGCTTCTGATGCGAATCAATGAATTTGTGTAAGAAAAATGTCCATATTTAAATCTTTATAAAGTAAAGTTTTGGCCGATCGCCTTCTGTATTCAATTTATGGGAAAAGTGTTGAAAGTGCCTCTGCAGTTCAAAAAAGCATCTTGAATTGCGAGAAGGCACTTTCAACACTTTTTCCACGGAAGGCGATCGGCTGGAACTTTACTTTATAAAGTTTTAAATATGGATATTTTTCTTACACAAACACATCGATTCACTTCAGAAGCCCCCAGAGCCATGTGGAGCACGTTATTTGACGGTCAGCTGCATTTTGTTATGGACTTAAAAAAACAGAGCTACAACTACTACAATTATAATGCTTGGATTAGCCTGGACTTTTTAAATAAAACTCTGATTTTATTCGTCTGAAAGAATAATGTCATATACACCTAGGATGACTTGAGGGTAAGTAAATCATGGGCTAATTTTCATTTTTGGGTGAACTATCCCTTTCAGAATTAATTTTAATTCTTATGGTAAAAAACAAATCTTTTCAGCAATAGATAATGGCTTAAAGCATTTTGGAACTGTTTTTCTTTGCGGAAGCTTTGTGTAAGAGCCAATAAAATATTTCAACTCGACAATATTTCGTGTCTAATTTAGAGTGACGCAAGACCCGATCACTCTGTCTGTGTGGTGTACATTATCCCTTACTTAATGAGGCTACAATCTTTTGATTCATTGGTAATGTGTAATTTTTTTTTTTTTACAGTGGTTAAAATATTTACTCGTATCCACCTTAATATGCAACAGCAACTTTAATAAGCCTGACATAGCAACAATGGCTCAACCAATGGTGTGAGTTGGGGCAGAGCTATCTGATTTACCAACCAATGGCTGACAGAGGGAGTGTTCTGAAAACCCTTTTGAGATGGTTTTGCTAGAGGCACATAAATTGCACATTCCCCCTTAAAGGTGCAGTGTGTAGTATTTATGTAGTATTCAGACGACAACATTTTTGTCCTGTGTCGGCCACCATAGCTTCTCTATGTGCGTCGAAAGGGAGGGGTAGGCAGTTGGTGGTTGCAATTCACAACCTCACCAGTAGATGCCGCTAAAATTTACACAGCGCACCATTAATTATCTGCATCAGAAAGGCATTTCATTTTTTTGGTTTTCACACAAGGAGATATTATGCTTTTATGCTCGCATATATCCACAACATGTGAGCATACATACAACAACCAATGTCCACAGATTTATTTACAGTTTTTAGAAAGTACTGGAGCTATGGATTATGTGTATGTGTGAATGGAACTATAGATTATTTACTCACCCCTTGTGCGGACACTTCAACTGCAAAGTTGTTTATGTCATTTAAGTCATTAAGCTGGCCAGCAACCATGATCTCCGAGCCATTGAATAGCTGTTTAAAATGGCTTCTTGTCAATGAGTTAACAGTGTTGTCCGGATAGTGAAAATTCACCTCTGAAAGTAGAGGACTTGACACTTCTTCATAAAATCCCTTGGTAGAAAATAATAATATAATAATAATAATAATAATAATGGTTATATATTAAAATATTCCACAACTGAAAGTATTGCTAATGTGTGAAATAATAGTGATTTTTAAGGTTTTAGGACTTTTAGGTATTATTCTTAAAATGATTTATGAGATCGTTTGAATTAAGGTTAATTGATAATAAATACTTACTTTAATAATTTAAAAGGAATCAATATTTTTGCTACCTTTAACTGAAGCGGAGCATCTGAATCCTCATAAATCCTGCGAACCAGGCCATTGTTCTGCTTGCTCAATGTATCCAAAAATCCATAGTCTGCATCGTTACCAAAGGCCAAACTGAACAAAGTGATATTCCCATTAATTGCATTACGAACACTCTCTTGGATCTCAGGAAGAGATCTTGGCCCTAAAATGAGTAAAAATGTATGATTAAAATTTACCATCACAGACGACAACAGGCAATGCAAATGAACAACAGTTATAAATAACTGATTGGTTAATCTAGTCTGCTCTTAAGCCGAGCTCTTTTGATTTCTTGCTTGTGCTCTCAGAACAGATAGTGGAAATGACACTAGGGCTGTTTCCTGTTTCTTAAGGGGTACTTAGTCATTGTTTTTCCTCAAGGAAAATTACAAAAACAGTAAATGGCTGCTGTTATATACATACAGTGGTTTGGTTCCCCATCAGTCAACAAAATGATCATCAGTACCATATTCTTCGGGGCTGTACCGTTACGCTGTTCTTCATACAGCATCTCAACACCATGAATGACTGCATCATGCAGTTCTGTACCTGAGAAGAAAAAAAAAAAAAAAAAAAAAAAAAAAAAAAAGCTCGTCACACATTTTTGTATTTGATTAGAGATGTATAAACCTGATTCCAAAAAAGTTGGGACACTGTACAAATTGTGAATAAAAACAGAATGCAATCATGTGGAAGTTTCAAATTTCAATATTTTATTCGGAATACAACATGGCTGTCCCCTCAAATAGTGCACTATTTAGGGGGAAAGGGGGCGATTTCCGACACACAGCAGACTGCTGGGAGTGTCCTTGGATGGCAACGTGTATTATGGGTATTGTAGTTACCTATTTTTTGACCTATTTTTTGCCTTTGTGCGGTTTAGGCTGTCAAGTTTTATTGAAAGCCTATTTTGCCAGTGGTGAAGTACCCCGTTAATGTAAGGTAACTACATTAAGTGAGTTTTGCTGTTCTCAGTGCATATTAATTTGTGCACCAATTTAAATAAATATTATGAAATTCTATATCATCATACGTATTGACGTTCCCTCAAGTTAATATACCACGGAACAGCAAAATTAAAGTAATAATCCAGGTTCAATACGAGTAAAGTACTGTATATTAAGGAGAATGCATTACATACACAGAATGCATGAACTATGTTTGTGACAAATTATTAGAATAAAAAGTAGTACCATCCCTTTACAGGTAATTTCGCATATTTGTAAAGGTAGAATTAATGTTCTTTAACAAATACAAGCTTACATTTCTGCTTTTAACTCTCAAAGGGCTACTTCCCAGTCATAGTGCATTGTACTGTTGTGCTTTATTCCATGTTTTCATATGGATTGCACCCAAATTAATCTTGTTTATAATTTGTTTAATGATCATTTCAGTTTAATTTTCATATTCATACTCACCACCAATAACTTTAATTGTTTCGACATATTCCTGGGCTGCTTGCACATTTTCCTTTGTTGCTTTACTTAAATGTGGCCGCCATACAACAAAGGTTGTTGAAAAGACAATGATCGCAAAGTAGTCATCCTCTGGGAGTTCACCCAGAATGGTCACTAGGGCCTCTTTGGTCTCATTCCGGCAACAAACACAGACAAATTAACTGTCCAAAGTACTTACAATCTATTAAAAACAGTCATTTCTCATTTAATAAACATAACTCACCTGTCTTATTTTATTTCCCTTCATAGACAAGCTGTTGTCTATCACAAAAACAACCATCTTTGGTACTCGTGGAAGACTAGCTGGTGCAAAAAAATGCACAAAGTATCCATTCACAATCTGTAGATGATACATTTATTAGTCATGGATGTAAAAATAAATCGGCATTTTTTTTTATCCTTTTGTTCTTTCATTCAAAAAATTTGCACTAATCTAAAAATCAATTGGAAATGATTGAAAGTAGGAGGTAAATCGCATTATGAAGTAAATGTTTCTCGAATGTCAAAAAAAATCTCAAAAACACGTTGGCCATAATTATTGACACACTTTAATTAAGTACTTTTTGCAACCTCCTTTTGCCAAGATGATGGGTCTGCGTCTTTTTCAATAATGCCTGATGAGTTTGGAGAACACCTGACCAGATACCATTCCTCCATACAGAATCTCTCCAGATCCTTCAGATTCACAGCTCCATGTTGGTGCTTCTTCTCTTCAGTTCACCCCACTCATTTTCTATAGGGTTCATTTCAGGTCAGGGGACTGGGATGGCCATGGCAGAAGCTTCATTTTATGCTCAGGGACCCATTTTTATGTTGATTTTGATCGTTGTCCTGATGGAAGATCTGACCACGGCCCATTATAAGATTTCCAGCAGAAGCTGATTTTTTTTTAAAATTTAATTAATTAATTAATTTATTTATTTTTTATCTGCTGGTATTTACTAGAATCCATGATGCCATGTATCTGAACAAGATGTCCAGGACCTCCAGCAAAAATAATAGGCCAAAAATTTCACAGATCTAGCAGTATATTTAATCATGGACATTTGGGGTACTTTTTTATCCCTGTGTGCACCAAATCCACCTGGTGTGCTTTCAGCTTTCTGACCCCAAATCTCAACTAATCTCTGCAATTCTCCATCTGTGATCCTTGGAGAGTCTTTGTCCACTCAAACTCTCCTCCTCGCCGTGCATTAGGACGATATAGACACACGTCCTCTTCCAGGCAGATTAGTAACATCTTTAGTTGATTGGAACTTCTTAATTATTGCCCTGATGGTGGAAATGGGGATTTTCAATGCTTTAGCTTTTTTCTTACAGCCACTTTCTATTTTGTGAAGCTCAACAATCTTCTGCTGCACATCAGAACTATATTCTTTGGCTTCACTCATTGTGATGGCTGTTTAAGGGAATTTAGCCTTTGTGTTCCTCATATTTATACTCCTGTGGAACTCAAAGCTGGAAAACTTCATGTTCCTAGTTACCCTGGTGTGCTAAAAAAAGGTAAATATTAAAGGGAATATACTTCAGAGATATTTTACACATAAACAATTCTAGGTGTGCCAATAATTGTGTCCAACGTGTTTTGGAGAAAAACATTTATTTTCGTAATGTGAAAAGCATCTAAACGGTACAAAAAAATAATGTGATTTTAGACTTATGTTTACATATTAATTATTTGAGAGTTTTCCATGGTTGTGTCGACATTTCTGCCTTTATAACTGGGGGGATTATAATCAGAGGAAGGTTAAGTTTAAAATAAAAAAAATTAAATGTAATATATTTTTCTCCTGGCCCTTATTTTAAATGGGTCATTAAAAAAATATCAGTTTTTATATATATATCGACCGATATGAAACTCTAATATCGTGATACAGTTTTCAGCCAAATCGCCCAGCCCTATTACTGATAATGTAACTCATAGAGTTGGTGATGTTGATCATGTGGTTAATGTGGATCCACCAGCAGAAAAGAAGGCTTACAGTTTTTGGAGAGAGTGGCTGAAAGACTTTGAGTGGCTCCGCAATGAAAATGTCTCAATGTACTGCGTTCACTGGGACAGAGGTTGCAGATAACACCGCGTTCACCACTGAATCCACACATTTTAAGTGCAATAGCTTGATCAAACATGGGGAGAGCGCCAAACACAAGAAATGCAGGACAAGTGTGTAGCAAAGAATTCAGGATCAGGGTTGATTAGTTGTAGCTTTTAATCAGCAAGATGCTGCCGGACATTTCGCTCAACTGACAGATCTGAATGTGAAATTTAACGCTGCCTATCTGTTAATATATTTAATATTTGTTAAATCTGTTAATATATAAATTGTAGTTGTGGTGCTCCTTAATTTTTCGGTGGGTGCTCCTAAATTATGAGCCCTGTTTCTCAGAAATTGGCTACTGCACCTTTAACATATCAAAGCATGCATTAACAGTCTGACCACTAATAATGTGTTCATTTTTACTTCTTTATAATCATAATGAAATCTGACCTGAATTTCACCAATGTCATGAGCACGGTTGACATCATACTTAATGAAGAAATCTCCATCAATGAGTGTACCATCACACTCAAAGCATTTCCTCTGTTGATCCAGTGTTGGAGAAAAGGACACATGGGCCTGAACAAAGGTTCAAATTTGATATCATTATCATTACTACCATTATTATTGTCTAAGAGATTCTTGTTAGTTATTAGTTAGTATACTAATAATGCTTTATACTAAGTGACATCCATCCATCCAAAGATTTGAATAGTCACCTTCTTATCAGTGACAGTTTTTTCCACTAGAGGGAGCAGCTCATTGGTGATGAATGTTCCATAGGCATCCACAAATGTAATTCCCTGAGGCTCATAGATATCTGCCACAATCTGTGGATGAGAGACAGGATTGATTATTCATTTATTTTTGCATTTAATTAACCACATAATATGAATTCAGTCAACAAGTCATTAATTGTTTAAAACACAAGGTGTTCTTAATGAATTAACTACTGAATTCATTAAGATTTTAAGTTTAAATTTTTACTTCTAAAATACCACCAGTTCACTTATTGAATAATACAATTTTTTTTTTTTTTTAAATGTGGCTTCTCCTCTACGATGTCTTAAAATCTGCTGCGGTTAGTTAACAATGAACCTCAAAGTGCTGGACCAGCTGTTTGGGTTTGACTCTGATCATGAGCTCATATTTTCCGAACTGTCGCTGAAGAAGTTCCTCATGGGTGAGAATAAAAATGACACTGCTGTCTGCTGCGATGTTCACAGAAACAGAAAACTTCTCCATTTTTCTACCTGAAGCCCTGTATGGAATACCAGAACACCAGTTAGTTAGTAGCATGTGAAAAACAAGCAAGTTCATATTGACTTCCTGTTTTCTTCTTCTCACTTGACTAAACCAGCAGTCTGGCCAGATGACACAGCCTTCTGATACTGCTGCTTGGCCTTCTCTTTTTCCTTCACCACACCTGTATACGTCTTGCCATCAATCTCCCTGAAAATCAAAAAAATTGTCACAACATGTAGCAGTGATGTTTCAAAATGCAAACGTACATAAAACCGAAATGCAGTAGATTCTTTTGGCTCATGCTGAGTTCTTTAGTTTTTAAACTAAATCCAATGGGTAAGGACTGACATGCTGAAGTTGGTGATGAATGACTTCTTGGGTAACTCCACCTCAAAGGACACTTCCTTTGAGATGTTGGCCTTATTAAGAGCTTTCGTGGTCATGACAGTGTGGGCAAAACGTGATGTCACTTTACAGTTCACTGCCACACTCTGTACCTCTATCTGAAAAGAGTAAAAAAATACAAATAACGCATGCAAAGAAAGGGTGATATACCTTGTCATTTTAACAATGTCAATTTTCTTTTCTGTACATTGCTTGGTTACTGATATAGAAATTCCTGTTGCAACAAAAGTATTTTTTATTTTATTTTTTACGTACAGTGCATCTGGAAATTATTCACAGTGCTTCAGTTTTTACACATTTTGTTACGTTACAGCCTTATTCGAAAATGTATTACATTATGTTTTCCTCAATTCTACAAACAATACCCCATAAATGACAACGTGAAAGAAGTTTGTTTGAAATCTTTGCAAATGCATTAAAAAAAAAAAAAAATTGCATGTACATAAGTATTCACAACCTTTGTCATGACACTCAAAATTAAGCTCAGGTGCATCGTGCTTCCACTGATCATTCTTGATGTTTCTACAACTTGATTGGAGTCCACCTGTGGTAAATTCAGTAGGACATGATTTGGAAAGGCACACACCTGTCTATATAAGGTCCCACAGTTAACAATGCTGCTGTGTCCCAGTTTGCCTACTTATACTACGACCTAAAAGTATGTACTCTTTTTGTGAAGGAAAAAAAAAAAAGGTGTGCAGCAGAAAAGTAGGCAATCTTTGGGATCTACTACTTCATCTATAATGGACTCTTGCTTAGTTACATGCATCCTGTCATTGTTTAAACTGCCCTGTCAATCATAGTCACAATTAAAATCCTCCACATTCAGTTTAATTTCCTACCGTATCGGAGAGAAATGCAGTCGGCTGTTGATCTGTGTTACAAACCCGATTCCAAAAAAGTTGGGACACTGTACAAATTGTGAATAAAAAGGAATGCAATGATGTGGAAGTTTCAAATTTCAATATTTTTTTCAGAATACAACATAGATGACATATCAAATGTTTAAACTGAGAAAATGTATAATTTTAAGGGAAAAATAAGTTGATTTTAAATTATGGCATCAATACATCTCAAAAAAGTTGGGACAAGGCCATGTTTCCCACTGTGTGGCATCCCCTCTTCTTTTTCTAACAGTCTGCAAACGTCTGGGGACTGAGGAGACAAGTTGCTCAAGTTTAGGAATAGGAATGTTGTCCCATTCTTGTCTAATACAGGCTTCTAGTTGCTCAACGGTCTTAGGTCTTCTTCGGTGCATCTTCCTCTTTATGATGTGCCAAATGTTTTCTATGGGTGAAAGATCTGGACTGCAGGCTGGCCATTTCAGTACCGGATCCTTCTTCTACGCAGCCATGATGTTGTAATTGATGCAGTATGTGGTCTGGTTTTGTCATGCTGGAAAATGCAAGGTCTTCCCTGAAAGAGACGACGTCTGGATGGGAGCATATGTTGTTCTAGAACTTGGATATACCTTTCAGCATTGATGGTGCCTTTCCAGATGTGTAAGCTGCCCATGCCACACGCACTCATGCAACCCCATCCCATCAGAGATGCAGGCTTCTGAACTGAGCGCTGAGAACAACTTGGGTTGTCCTCGTCCTCTTTAGTCGGGATGACATGGCGTCCCAGTTTTCCAAAAAGAACTTCAAATTTTGATTGGTCTGACCACAGAACAGTTTTCCACTTTGCCACAGTCCATTTTAAATGAGCCTTGGCCCAGAGAAAACGCCTGCGCTTCTGGATCATGTTTAGATGATCGCTTTCATCTAACCGTATAGATTTTAGCGATTTCTCGATGAAACGGCGTTTCTCAAATGGCGCACCGTAGATGAATGATAACCGTCCAGGTCGCTCCTTGCAACTTTGCTCTGATTTACTATTTTACTTTCTTTTACTCTCAATTTTACAAACTTATCATCTGCATTGATCTCTGCCCATCAGCAAAACTTTTTGGACATTGGTTACCTCTACACTGGACTGTTTTTTACACTCATGTCGCCATCCTCTGTGGCCATCTGAGATTCTCCAGCAACGCCCTTAGTTGAACAATGGACAGAGCCTGCGCCTCTTAACAAAGAAACACCGTGGGAAACGTGCTGGTATCCGTAACAGACTGAGGAAAAGGGCATGAGACCTCCTCTCCGAGCATTCTTCTAGCAAATGTTCAATCCTTGGATAATAAGATGGACGATCTTAGAGCCTATTAAGTTTTAAACGTTCATGAGAGACTGTAATATCTATTGTTTGTCCGAAACAGTACAGTCACGCCACGGTCCCGGACACGCTGTGGAGTCCTCCGGAGAACTTCTCTGTTTTTCGGATGGACAGAACAGCCGAGGCGGTAAATCCAGCGGTGGAGTGTGTTTCATGATCAACAAGAAATGGTGCGATCCCAGGAACATCACCATTCTCTCGCGGTCCTGCTCACCTCATCTGGAACATTTAACAATCATCTGCCGCCCATTCTATCTGCCGAGGGAGTTTTCTGCGGTTGTCGCGACCGCCGTTTACATCCCACCGCAGGCAGACACAGCGCTGGCTTTATCTGGCCTTCATGATGTTGCCAGCGGCGTCATAAACCAACATCCCGGCGCCGGGCATTCATTGTCGCGGGCGATTTTAACAAAGCAAACCTAAAGAAAGTCCTGCCAAACTTTCACCAGCACGTCTCCTGCCCCACACGAGGAGCAAACACACTGGATCACTGCTACACCCCGTTTAAGAACGCCTATAAAGCGCGGTCACTTCCAGCGTTGGCAAATCGGATCATGCCGCCATTTTCCTCACTCCCGAATACAAACAAAAGCTCCTCCAGGAACCCCGGTGAGGCGGGAAGTTAAGCGTTGGTCACCCCACTCAGAGAACGCGCTACAGGCAGCTCTGGGCGTGTGGATTGGGACATGTTCGGCGAGTTCAGCTGACGTAGCGAGTTCACAGGCGTGGCGCTTTGCTTCATCAACACGCTTACAGAGCAAGCCACGCCAAACAATAACAATAACGTCCTTCTCAAATCAGAAACCGTGGTGGACAATTCAATCCAGCTAGCGGCAGTGAACGCATACGCACTGCTGCTTATAACGCCAGTCTCCATTCAGGGAATATGAATGAATACAGATCGTCCTGCTATGCTCTCAGACGAGCAGTTAAAGCCGCAAAACTCCGTTATAAAGACCGAGTGTGGAGTCTCATTTCCAACTCAACGCGACTCGCGGCGCATGTGGCAAGGTCTGAGGTCCATCTGCTCTTTTGGATCTAAATCCTCTGCAGAGGCAAGCGCTGATCCGTTGCTCGTGAGCGAGTTAAACTCTTTCTATGCTCGCTTTGACTGTAAATCGGCGGCGCGACTCCGCCAAGTGGCGCGTCAGAGAATTACTCAGAGCAGCAACAATCACGTGATCTCTGTCTCAGAGGATGAAGTTCGGAGAGCACTCAAGCGTGTGGACGTCAGGAAAGCTGCCGGGCCAGATGGTATCTCAGGTCGTGTTCTGCGGTCCTGTGCTGATCAGCTCACCGGGTTGTTTACATCTATCTTTAATGAGTCCCTCGCTACATCTGTGGTCCCCACCTCCTTCAAAAAATCCACCATCATCCCTGTCCCTAAGAACAGTAAACCCTCTTGCCTAAATGACTATCGTCCAGTGGCTCTCACGTCTATAGTCATGAAGGTCTTTGAGAGACTCATTAAAAACACCATTTGCGCCTTCATTCCTGACACTTTGGACCCTCTTCAGTTTGCCTATCGTCCCAATAGATCGACTGAAGATGCCATCTCTCATGTCCTCCACTCCTCCCTCACTCACATCGACAGCAAAAGTGGGAACTACGTGTGGAAGACTGCTATTTATTGACTATAGCTCAGCCTTTAACACCATAGTTCCCACCAAGCTAACTCCAAACTCCTGGATCTCGGCCTGAATCCTTCTCTCTGCCACTGGATTGAGGACTTCCTCACTGGCAGGCCTCAGGTGGTGAGAATAGGCCAGTCCACCTCCACCTCCATCACCCTGAGTGTGGGAGCTCCACAGGGCTGTGTCCTGAGCCCCTGCTCTACTCTCTCTACACGCATGACTGTTTGTCCACACACAGCTCCACCTCTATCATCAAATTTGCTGATGATACTGTTGTCCTGGGCCTCATTTCCAACAACAATGAGACGGCATACTTGGACGAGGTGGAGCATCTAACATCATGGTGCCAGGACAACTGTCTCTCTCTGAATGTTGGCAAGACCAAAGAAATGATTGTGGACTTCAGGAAGAGACAGCAACGGACATACTCCCCTCATGATCAGCGGGTCACCAGTAGAGAGAGTGAGCAGCTTCAAGTACCTGGGAGTAAACATCTCCGAGGACCTGACCTGGACTGCTCACATTCAGACACAGGTGAAAAAAAGCCAGGCAAAGACTGTACCACCTGCGCCAGCTGAGGAAATTCAGGGTTTCACCAGCTATCCTGAAAACTTTCTATTTAGGGCGATAGAAAGTGTTTTTAACTCAGTGCATCACAGCGTGGTATGGGAACAGCACCAGTCATGACCGCAAAGCCCTGCAAAGAGTAGTGCGCTTATCCGAGCGTATCTCAGGGTCAGCTCTCCCGTCTCTGCAGGACGTCTACACCAAACGCTGCAAAGGTAGAGCTACCAAGATCATCAAGGACTCTAATCACCCTGCAAACCCTCATTTCACTCTGCTACCATCTGGTAGCGCTTCCGAAGCCTGATGGCCAAAACTGAGAGACTCAGGAGGAGCTTCTTCCCCCAGGCCATCAGACTCCTGAACTCAGTCACTTAACATCACGTGACTTCACGTCCAGGATAAACATCGATACACTGACATTGCACTGCACTTTCTGTTCTCGTTGTTACTGTGTAACAACCTGTTATAAACCTGTTTGCACATTATACTCTTTATACATTTGTTAACCACATATTTATAAGTCTACAGTTTACTCACTGCAAAAGTCTACTTCAATTATTTTTATTCCACTTTATCCTTATTTGTTACCTTTTTTTCTCTTGACTTGATTATTTATAATTCTACAGATATAGACATATATATATATATATATATATATATATATATATATATATATATATATATATATATATATATAGATAGTACTTTTTTTTTTATATCCTATTTCTATTATAATTTATTCCTTGTGTTTTTAACTTTGTGAATTTGCACTGTCCATGGAAGCGGACCTGTTTACATTTCACTGCCGGTTGTATATTCTGTATATAACTGTGTATGTGACAAATAAAACTCTTGAATCTTGAATCTTGAATCTAGATATGGCTTCTTTTTTGACCTATAGAGTTTTAGCCGGCAGCGGCGAATGGCACGGTATTGGATGATATTATGCACTGTAGATGAATGATAACTTCAAACTCTTTGCAATTTTTCTCTGAGAAACTCCTTTCTGATATTGCACCAGTATTTTTGGCCGCAGCATTGGGGGAATTGGTGATCCTCTGCCCATCTTGACTTCTGAGAGACACTGCCACTCTGAGAGGCTCTTTTTATACCCAATCATGTTGCCAATTGACCTAATAAGTTGCAGATTGGTCCTCCAGCCGTTCCTTATATGTACATTTAACTTTTCGGCCTCTTATTGCTACCTGTCCAAACTTTTTTGGAATGTGTAGCTCTCATGAAATCCAAAATGAGCCAATATTTGGCATGACATTTCAAAATGTCTCACTTTCAACATTTGATATGTTATCTATATTCTATTGTGAATAAAGTTCATGAGATTTGTAAATTATTGCTTTCTTTTTTTACAATTAGTACAGTGTCCCAACTTTTTTTGAATCGGGTTTGTTGAGTCCTCTCTGGACTCGGGATGGAAGGAGAAGGAACCCTCTCTGCACTCGGGAGGGAAGGAGAAGGAACCCTCTCTGGACACGGGAGGGAAGGAGAAGGAACCCTCTCTGGACACGGGAGGGAAGGAGAAGGAACCCTCTCTGGACACGGGGAGGGAAGGAGAAGGAACCCTCTGGACACGGGGAGGGAAGGAGAAGGAACCCTCTCTGGACACGGGAGGAAGGAGAAGGAACCCTCTGGACACGGGAGGGAAGGAGAAGGAACCCTCTCTGGACACGGGAGGAAGGAGAAGAACCCTCTCTGGACACGGAACCCCTCTCTGGACACGGGAGGAAAGGAGAAGGAACCCTCTCTGACACGGGAGGGAAGGAGAAGAACCCTCTCTGGACACGGGGGAAGGAGAAGGAACCCTCTGGACACGGGAGGAAGGAGAGAAGGAACCCTCTGGACACGGGAGGAAGGAGAAGGAACCTCTCTGGACACGGAGGGAAGGGAGAAGGAACCCTCTCTGGACACGGGAGGGAAGGAGAAGGAACCCTCTCTGGACACGGGAGGGAAGGAGAAGGAACCCTCTCTGGACACGGGAGGGAAGGAGAAGGAACCCTCTCTGGACACGGGAGGGAAGGAGAAGGGAACCCTCTCTGGACACGGGAGGGAAGGAGAAGGAACCCTCTCTGGACACGGGAGGGAAGGAGAAGGAACCCTCTCTGGACACGGGAGGGAAGGAGAAGGAACCCTCTCTGGACACGGGAGGGAAGGAGAAGGAACCCTCTCTGGACACGGGAGGGAAGGAGAAGGAACCCTCTCTGGACACGGGAGGGAAGGAGAAGGAACGCTGGACACGGGAGGGAAGGAGAAGGAACCCTCGCTGGACGTGGACAGGAGACGTCGCTGGACGTGGACAGGAGACGTCGCTGGACGTGGACAGGAGACGTCGCTGGACGTGGACAGGAGACGTCGCTGGGCGTGACAGGAGACGCGTCGCTGGGCGTGGACAGGAGACGTCGCTGGACGTGGACAGGAGACGTCGCTGGACGTGGACAGGAGACGTCGCTGGACTCTGAGGTCTATATACTGAGCCAGGGTCCAGCTGGTAGTTTCCTCCAGCATAAGTTGGCTCCAGAAACATTCCAGCTGCATGTTTTCATCCAAGGGAGCATGCTAAAAACTCCTCCACATAGTCCTCAATGGGGCGGCCATTCTGGTAAATGGCGTAAAGAACGCTTAAAAGGTCCCGATCACCTGCTAGATCCATTAAAAGCGGTCAGTTGTTCTGTTACATCCGCAGAACTGGACTGAGAGCAGGCTGAGGCATGGATCTACGTGCAGCGTTTTAATAAAGAAACAAGTAACAAACACAAGGAACAAAAGGTAACTGACAACAGGAACCATAACATTCAACAACTGACAGAGAGCAAATGAAACACAAGGGCTATAAATACACAGGGGCAAACAAGCTTAACAACAGTAACAAGGAAACAAGATACACCTGGGGATACTAATCATCATGGAAAAACTACAAAATAAAGCACAGGAAACACTTCAACGTAAAAGTCCAAGGACAGACACAGAGCATATGTGACAATCTGCCATTTGTGGGTCTTTAATGCAGAGACTCCCCTCATGTGTTTTCAATTTAAATTTTAATGATGCATTTAAAAGTTAATGGCCAAACGTATCATTACAAAAGTTCACAATGCTGCTGCAGGTGAAATATAATGTGGATAACATTTGAATAAATATTTTCGTCAGGTAAAATACTGATAATTAATCTCTCAAACCCCTTCATCTAAACCTCTCTATTTAACTGTCGGACTCGCACATCCGTTTGTAGTTGTTTTTTTTAACACTCTTTATCCGCGTTTGTAGTTCAAAACGAATTCTCATCCAACTCACAATGGGTTGTGGGCAGTATTAGCTGTTAGAGTGTGCGTCGATTCAAATTCTGACCGGAAATAGTAGACCATTCAGGTATCTTTAGAATACTCTTTTCAATAAACTACGATTTGGGGCATACTAATTCTATATTCGAATACTATTTAGTATGGGTAGTGTGAATGCTAATGCGAATTGGAATGCAGCATGCATGTCAGAGCACAAACCAAGCCATGAAGTCCAAGAAATTGTCTGTAGATTCTGAGATTGTATCGAGGCACAGATCTGGGGAAGGGTACAGAAACATTTCTGTGGCATTGAAGGTCCCAATGAGCACAGTGGCCTCCATCATCCATAACTGGAAGAAGTTTGGAACCACCAGGACTCTTCCTAGAGCTGTCCGCCCAGTCAAACTGAGCGATCGGGGGAGAAGGGCCTTGGTCAGGGAGGTGATGGTCCCGATGGTCACTCTGACAGAGCTCCAACATTTATCTGCAGCACTCCACAAATCAGGCCTGTATGGTAGAGTGGCCATGACAGCCTGCCTGGAGTTTGCCAAAAGGCACCTGAAGGACCCTCAGACCATGAGACACAAAATTGTCTGGTCTTATGAAACCAAGATTGAACTATTTGACCTGAATGGCAAGCGTCATGTCTGGAGGAAACCAGGCACAGCTCATCACCTGGCCAATACCATCCCTACGGTGAAGCATGGTGGTGGCAGCATCATGCTATGGGGATGTTTTTCAGCAGTAGGAACTGGGAGGCTAGTCAGAATTGAGGAAAAGATGAATGCAGCGATGTACAGAGACATCCTTGATGAAAACCTGCTTTAGAGCGCTCTGGACCTCAGAATAGGGCGATTGTTCATCTTCCAACAGGACAACGACCCTAAGCACACAGCCAAGATAACAAAGGTGTGGCTACGGGACAACTCTGTGAATGCCCAGCCAGAGCCCAGACTTGAACCCGATTGAACATCTCTGGAGAAATTTGAAAATGGCTGTGCACCGACACTCCCCATCTAATCTGATGGAGCTTGAGAGGTCCTGCCAAAAAATGGGAGAAACTGCCCAAAAATAGGTGTGCCATCATACTCAAAAAGACTTGAGGCTGTAACTGGTGCCAAATTAACTTCAACAAAGTATTGAGCAAAGGTTGTG
Source organism: Paracanthobrama guichenoti (assembly GCA_018749465.1). NCBI lineage: Eukaryota > Metazoa > Chordata > Actinopteri > Cypriniformes > Gobionidae > Paracanthobrama > Paracanthobrama guichenoti. The sequence continues at coordinate 1,408,244 of JAGHMJ010000036.1, forward strand.
AATACTTATGTGCATGTGATTATTATTATTATTATTATTATTATTATTATTATTATTTTATTTTATTTATTTTTTTCATTAAAAAATAAAATAATACAATTACAAAGATTACAAAGTGTCATTTCAAATGTCATTATGGGGTTTTGTTTGTATAACTGAGGAAAAAATGATGAATTTAATCCATTTTGGAATTAGGCTGTAACATAACAAAATGTGGAAAAAGTGAAGCGCTGTGAATACTTTCTGGATGCACTGTAATAGTTTAAGCAGTCACTTTTAAAGAAACTTTCTGAAACTTAGCTGAACTCCACATATCAGTGAAAGGTCAGAATATGAGACAAACACATGTTGCAACCGCGATTGTTTATTAACTTTGGTCATTTCAGGATAAAGGTTGAGATTGAGGTCAGTGTCAGCTACACTACAAAATATGTCAAATAACCTATTGTAGATTAGCTCATTTTATTCAAATAGAATGTTATGAATAACCTCAGTAAAGTGGCATGCAGAAATCATGCACACACAGCAATATTAAAGGGTTAGTTCACCCATAAAATTAAAATTGTCATTTGACTCACCCTCATGTCGTTCCAAAGCTGTAAGACTTTTGTTCATCTTTATAACACAAATTAAGATCTTTTTAATCAAATATTAGAGCTTTCTGTCCCTCCATTGGCAGTTCACGCAACTACCACTTTAACACTTCAGAAAGTTCTTAAAAATATTGTAAAACTAATCCATATGAATCAAGCAGTTTAATCCAAATTTTCTGAAGAGACACAATCGTTTTATATTATGAACAGATTGAATTTAGCCATTTATTCCCATATAAACATTCATCAACGCACGCATCAGATATGGTAAACGAAAGTATGAGAACCAATGAGGTTCATTCTCGTGTTACGCAGCACATTTGAGCTTCTGCAAGAACCAATGAGGCTCATTCTCGTGTTACCCAGCACGTTTGAGCTTCCTCAAGAACCAGTGAGGCTCATTCTCGTGTTACGCAGCACGTTTGAGCTTCCTCAAGAACCAGTGAGGTCATTCTCGTGTTACGCAGCACGTTTGAGCTTCCTCAAGAACCAGTGAGGTTCATTCTCGTGTTACGCAGCACGTTTGAGCTTCAGCAAGAACCAATGAGGTTCATTCTTGTGTTACGCAGCACGTTTGAGCTTCCTCAAGAACCAATGAGGTTCATTCTCGTGTTACGCAGCACGTTTGAGCTTCCTCAAGAACCAATGAGGTTCATTCTCGTGTTACGCAGCACGTTTGAGCTTCATCAAGAACCAATGAGGTTCAGTCTCGTGTTACGCAGCACGTTTGAGCTTCATCAAGAACCAATGAGGTTTATTCTCGTGTTACGCAGCACGTTTGAGCTTCATCAAGAACCAATGAGGTTCAGTCTCGTGTTACGCAGCACGTTTGAGCTTCAGCAAGAGATTTTGTTTTTGCGGGTCAAGCAAGTATGGTTGAGCTTCTATTTATGATCACAGATCAATGTTTATATGTGAATAAAAGCCTAAATTAAATCTGCTCATCATATAAAAAAATTGTCTCTTCAGAAAATTTGGACTAAACCGCTCAATTTATATGACTTCGTTTTACAATCTCTTTATGAACTTGAAGTGACAAAGTGATAGTTGTGCCGCTGGAGGGACAGAAAGCTCTCAGATTTAATTTGTTTTTCAAAGATGAGCAAAAGTCTTAAGGGTTTGGAATAACATGAGGGTGAGTAATTGACACATTTTTCATTTTTGAGTGAACTGACCCTTTAATATGACTTTAATATAATTTTAAAATGTATTTAAATGTTTAAATAATAGAAGTGTAATAATAATATAATTAAGAGTGTGTATGTATGTGTGTATATGTATGTGTGTGTATGTATATATATGTATATATGTATATGTGTATGTATGTGTATATATATATATATATATATATATATATATATATATATATATATATATATATATATATATATATGTGTATATATATATATATATATATATAACTGTATCATTAGCCAACAAAAATAGGTAAAGATAGCTCATTAACTGCCCACATTCATTTCAAATGGACTTTCAAATCACAAAATCTTGACAAACTGTGTGAGATATAATGAAGAGTTCCCACCTCTGCACTGCTCACACTTCGCTTCTGTTAGGAGGCAATTGCAAAATTAAATTTGTACGGCAACAATATACAGTGTGTAGTTGTAAAAGTTTTATATAGTCAAGCTAAACAAAAAATAGCCTACTTTATGTATTGTGAATTATTTGACTCCTTTCTAAATCTTAAAATATATCAGTACTGTACATCAGTGGTTCTCAACCTTTTTTGACCTATTGGCTTGGATATTTCCTCTGGTATTTCTGCTGTAATTATGACAGTGCTGCTGACATTGTTGATATATTACATTAATTAAACATTTTGTGATTTCTATAAGATTCGGATTTGGTGTGTTTTTAATGAAACAAATAGCATAAAATATTATTTCAATTTACATATTACACATTTAATTATGTACATTTTCAGTTAATTTTTATCTTAAAACCCTAGCGGGTATAATTACAGTATTTTTTGTTATTAAGCTATAGCATTTGTGCATTTTATATTTCTACTTAAAATATATATTTAGACGGCTGTTTTTCATAACAAATACCATATAAAAATAGTTACCATGGTAGTGAGGTGCTAAATGTGCGCATGTTTTTTACCAATGGTTATCATGGTCTAAATGTATGATACTATGTATGACAAATGGTTAATTTTAATAAAAGTAGAGTCCTAACAGTCAGTCAGAATATTGAAATTTTACCCTACGAGGTTGTTTCAATTTTTACAGATGTTACTGTTCACATCCCAACTCAAGCTACTGCTACTGTCAAATGCATCTCTAACAGACAAAACATGTAATATATTAATATTGCAGCATGTATTACTGATAGCATGCACTGCAAAAGATACACGTCATCAAAGACAGGCAACACAAACTATCACCACATGCAGAAACTAAGAAATAATTCTTTTGTTAAGGAAAACAAGACTTGTTTGGCAAGTTTTTGTCATGTTCTGACAATAAAGAGCAGTTTAAAAGCACAATTAACTGCCTGGTTTCTACACCTTTCACTCAGGAGCAAAAATCTGCCTTTAGACTTGATGACTAAATGACAGATTTGACATTTATCGTGATAATTATTGATATAAAAAATCAACTGATATGGAAATATTTATTGTGATATTTTTTGGCCACATTGCCCAGTCCTAATTGTCATATCCATTAACATACTAAAACTATTCCAGTAGTTGTCATGACTGAATGTATGAAATGAAATGAAATGAAATGGCCTTGGCCCCCTGGTTGAGAACCACTGCTGTGTGTAATCTATTGGCATAGCAGACTTTTAGCAGCATTGTTGCAATACCTTTAAGAGTCTGGTCGTGATGGTTTCACTGTCCTGGAGGAGGATAAGAGGAAACACATTACTGTACAGATAAACTATGGTGGCTGAACTGTTTTCCCATATTTGATACTGTATTGACATTTTAGAATCAGAATGTTACTGATCACTGCTAATTTCTTAATTATTATTATAAGGCAATTCATTAATGCTGCAAAACATAAATTAGGATATCAAAAGCAGACCTACCCATTGCTCTTTACCCTTTGTGATGACCAGGGTCTCAAAAGACCCTGAAGTAAAACATACGCACACAAACACACAAAATATCCATCCCGAAGACATGGTGCACCGTCTGCTCAATCGCATTCAGGACTTCTGAACGCTCTGAACCCCTGTGTATGCTTTGTACCAGAGCAAATACCTCTTTGAGTGGGAGTGGGGGGTTTGTGATCTTTGTTCCTAAATTCTGGAATTGACTGCAGTATTGATAATTTGCCTGATGGTAATTTGTATTACACGTTGTTCTTGCTCAAGCAACTTTAATCCCTCAGTGAATCAGTGAGCTATTTCATGTTGATCTTTGTTCAGTCCCCAATTTTGAGCCAAAAGATGGTAACACAAGGCATGTTTAGATGGGTGGTTTATTTCATAACCATTGAATGCCAATACAGTATGTATATATAAATTAATATTATAAACAGCTTTGTAATACAGCTTTGTCAAATATGGCATTCTATCCAAATAAAAACCATCACATTATGTACTTAAGACTACATGAAAGCTAACATGTAATTTGTGTCGTTGGAGTGACAGATGTTGTCTATATTGCCTTGAAGAGACCAGAGACAATGTAATCCGTGTGAACTCCATCGAGGAGTCCGGTGCCATTATTGTGAATGAACCAACAGGGCACATTGTCTCCATTCTTCACGTCCTTTCTGAAATCTATCTTCCAGCCCCTGGAGTCATATGAGATTCAATGAAAATCTTGAAATGAAGCTTTGTTTCACATGAAATTTCTGTCTGTTTTTAGGTGTGAATTCAACAATGCATATTTATGTTCATTTTCATTCACCTGGTAACCGTGAGCTTGTTTCCTTTCACAAACATGATGGCATCTTGTTTATCAGGGTCTTTTCCTGGAAACAAGTCACTGACCTCAAAGTTAATACCTTGGTAAAACTGACCTGCAGTAAAAATAGAGAGCAAAAAAGCTATTGTTAACGTCAAGATTAGAGTAAATGAGCTGGATGGAGTGGAAGTTTAGTGAGGTTGCAAGTAGTAGCAGTATTTTAGAAACTGTGCCACTTATGCACTCAAAACTGATTCTGACTCGGTCCATCATGAGCATTTCACCTACTTTTGCATTTAGATTATCTGTGATGTCATCTAATGCTCAAAGTTAATCTTAAAAAATGCTGATAATTAAATGTTCAACATAAACTATAGAAAATCTCAACATGAATATCCATTTTTACAGTTCATCATAGTGAATGTTATAATGTTATGGTGCTCAAATTTATTTAGATAACTTGGGTCAGATTTACTAAACAGTGCAAACTTGCATGAAATTGCAATTCCAAAAAATGGAGAGTGGAAAGTGAGTGTGATCTACCTTTCAGCGCTAAGTTATCACTGCGTGTCTTTAGTAATTCTTGACAGTTTTTTAACGCCAAAAGAGGGTATGTGCTGGAACAAGCTATTAGTAAATCTGGCCCATAGTATAGAATTTTAATATCAGCTAAATTCGTTATTGGCCATAAATTATATAACCTGTATTGAAAAAGTACTCTTTAATTACCTGGATAGTGTACTTAATTTGAAAAAAAAAAACCACTTCATGCACTCAGTTGCAGCTTTCAGATTGTGGCGGAAGGGGAGGGGCTATCAGGCTCTGATATAACCTGACAAATTTCATACCCTAAGCAATAGAGTAGTGCTTAGTATAAGTGCATAGTGTATAGTATGTCATTTGGGACACAACTTTGTGAATTTTTTTGGGCGGACCACAATGAAAAATACAAACTGTTTAGTGAAACTAATGAAGAATAAACTTCAATGTGTTGGGGACGACCAAAAATTCATAGAGTAATTTTAAAAAACATCAAAGTTTCATCACTAAACATGGCAATTTGCCTATATTAGCCAAGATGTATGTTCCCTTATGTGAGAGTAAGGCTTTTGTTAAGAACATCTCATTTTACCAAGCAGGCCGTGGACATTGTGTGAAAGATGGTGACTGTCCAAGGTGTAGAACCCGAGGTAGTCTTGATGATACGGGTGCTTCTGCCATATTTTATGCAGGATAATAAGAAACTTGACTGAGTTCCTCAGGGTCACTGTTAAACTGTGATCTTTGATCACCTGCAGATCCATGCTAGAGAAAGCAAAAGATGGAGGACTGAGCTCAAATTTCGATTAGCTTTTTTGGGGAACTATCATGTTTTAACATAGTTTAATGTAAATTTGTCACTTACTTCAGTCCTTTTATAGTCCTGTTGTTAGTCCAGGACAATTTTGCCTGTTTTCCCTCTTCATATAGTGAGATCTCCTTTGTGCTCACCATCAATCTGATACCATACTTCTCATGAACAATCCCAAAGTGCCCAAAATAAGTGTGCGTCTTGCTTCCTGGGATGACCTTCTTATCTCCAATGATCTGGCCATTCACTACAATGCCTGAATATCCATTTTTTTTTTAACACATATATGAGTAGAAAGAGAAGATGGAAAATAAACATAGTTACATACAATTATCCACACCAAAACAGATGTTTCTGTTTTTTGACAGAATGAATCACCTGTAAATGGGTCGCTAACCAAGTTGAAGATGGTTCCAGGTTTGTCATCAATGTTGAAGCACAGAGCATCATTCTGATCTGGCAGTTCAATGATGAAGTGTGGATCTCCATCAACTGCCAAACCCAAAGAACAAGAGACAAACGTAAGCAACAGGTAAGAAAGTTATTTTTCTTTACAAAGTGTTCTCTTTAAAATGTATTCAAATTCACACCACAAAAATGACCTCACTTCTCACCAAGAATTGATGGGAGTAGATTATGGTGTTTTGCGACAGTGAGTTTTTGGCTGATTTGTGTGGGGAGTATTTTTTTTTTGGTAGCACTGCGTAACCCTATCTGAGGTTGAGCATAGACGGCACCTATATCTTCAAGGGTATAGTTGTGTGATGGAGACAGAAAGAGAGAGTGTTCGTTTAAGAGTTTTTGCAGAATTCATTGTATAGCAAGACAAGATATGATACTTCAATGATGGTTAAATCAAAGGTTAATTCCTCTTACCAGGTTCTGTTGTGTCCTCTCGCTGCTCTATGAAACAAAAGAATACAATGTTATTGTTTCACATAAGCACATCTGCAGGAAATTGTTGCTTCAAATGGTAATTTTCTGGGCCATCAGTGTTGTAATACTAATATTCAAGCCTAGAAAACTTATAATTTCTGTATTATTTCTACCCTTGAATTGCAAAACCAAATCTGATTGGCTTCTACACAGTTGGAGGTTTACAGGAAGAAAGGAAGGTTTACAAGGTGCTAGGCCGGTACAAAGAATGGTTCCTTGGAAGAACTAGTTTTTAGATTTGTTGAAGTAAGTGAGTGGCCCGTTTAAACAGGCCGCTATACGTAAGCCGTCCGCCATATTGGAAAGGTCAAAGCCAGTCTGTGAGCATTCAGAATTTTCATTTTTGGTGGACACTATTCCTTTAAAGGAACACTCCACTATTTTTGAAAATAGGCTCATTTTCCAACTCCCCTAGAGTTAAACAGTTGAGTTTTACCATTTTCGAATCCATTCGGCTGATCTCCGGGTTTGGTGGTAGCAGTTTAAGCATAGCTTAGACCGTTAGAATCTTGCTCAAAAAAACGAGCAAAGAGTTTCGATATTTTTCCTATTTAAAACTCTTTTGTAGTTACATCATGTACTAAGACCGACAGAAAATGAAATGTTGCGATTTTCTAGACCGATATGTCTAGGAACTATACTCTCATATACTCTGCAACTACACAAACTTAGTGCCGGTCACGCTGGAAGTTACCTAGCTGGGGGCTATTTTCAGTAATACCATTGTGCCTGCTTCACCCATGGTATGGCAGCAAAGTTCCTTGATTATTACGCAGCATTACGCAGTTGTGTATTCCTTTAAGTCATACAGATTTGGAATGACATAAGCATAAGTAAATGATGACTGAATCTTAATTTTTGGGTGCCATATGGCTTCAAAGTACCTTCAGTCAGCTTGTCAGCAACCAGCATTTCTTCGTCTTCGGTCTGTGGTTTGGTGACCACCATGGATGTAAGCGGTGTGACAAAGTTATACTTTAGAGAAAGGTCTAGAGCTTCAGCTGTGGCATTCTCCTTGTCCTCTGGTGAGCATTTCTCTCTGTCAACAAATTTAATTGGACATTGTATTATTTTTTTGTCATTCTCAGGTAATAGTTTAATTATTTGAACGCAAATGTCTCACGCTGACATTTTATCCAAGAGCTGCTGGATGGTCAGATATGCCCACAGTCGCTCTATGAAATCGCCAAAGATGTACTCCTGCTCAGGGAACACACTGTCCCACTCTTCGGCAATTGCTAGACTCTTGACCACAAACTGGTCTTCCAACTGAAATTGGATGTATGGCACTTACGAAACAGTATAATGATACAATTTTTTTTTCAATAACTAATAGTGTCTCCCTTACCCCATGTGCAGATACTTCAGTCTGAAAGGTGTCAGTCTCAATTTCTTGTAGGCGTCCAGCTACCACTATCTCAGAGCCTTTGAAGAATTGCCTAAAGTGACTTTGTGTTAAGTCAGTTACAGCGTTGCCAGGATAATTGAGATTCACCTCAAAGAGAAGTGGGCTAGCCACCTCTTCATAAAAACCCTATAGAGAAGGATATCATTCAGGGCCTGCCTATTATCTGGATCAGGTTACATGTATTAAATATAAGGTTTTATATTTATTTATTGAGAGTATACAGTTGTCAGTTCTACCTGTAGTTGAAGGGCAGCATCCGAGTCCTCATAGACTCTTCGAGCGAGTCCATCATTCTGCTTTGCCAACTTATCAAGGAGACTGTAGTCCACATCATAGCCAAAGCCCAAACAAAAGAGACTTATGCTTCCATTAATAGCATTACGGACATTTTCTTGGATTGTGGCAAGATTTTGCTGCCCTTAAACACACATTATTCAGTGCAGATTGTTAAATCAATATAATTGAAGGTTTGAGTTTTCTAAAGCAGGGGTTTTCAAACTTTTTGTTACCATGGACCTACAATATAATAATCCACTTTTAAGAGACAGCCTTCCTAAAATATAAAGGCAACTGTGAAAAAAAAAAAAAAAAAAAAAAAGGTTTTTATACTGCTGGAGAAAATGATAACATGATGTTGTATTGATTTCTAAATGAAATAAGTGTCCTTTTTATTAGGGCTGCATTTAAGCTGCCAAAGTTTTCTGAACATGAGCAGTGGACAGTGTTGAAAATGAACACTTTTCTCAACATTACTAATAATCAAATAATAAGCATAATCAACACCATAGACAGTGGCAGCTCGCTTTATGCTACATTTACTTTGTAAGACTTTTTTTATTTTGGGATATTAGATGGTTCTGTCCTTTCTGATTACAATTCTTTAATTCGAATCACACAATCATCATACACCCTTCTTTTGCAGAGGTGAATATATGCTACCTGCTTTGAAAGTTAAACTTCTTTTAACTTCACACAGAATCTTAAAAATGTGTGCTCAAAGTTGAGATGCTGCAAAAGAGTGTATAGCACTGCTCTGTACCCAGTTTGAAAACCCCTGTTCTAAAACATATTACGTGATTATTGCAAATGAATTTATTAATTTATAGTAAATATTACCAAATAAAACAGTTTAAAACAGCACACACCAGAACTGGGTTGGCCATCAGTCAGTAGGATGATCATAGACATGTCTGGGAAGTAGTCACTTTTTTCTGAGGTGAGCATGTCCACAGCATACAAAATGCCCTCGTTTATATCAGTCACTAATGGCAAAATATGAGAAAATGTTTTAATACAGCAGCAGTAATGTTGGCATTTAATGTGTGGAATACTATGCAGTGAAGATTTTCCCTGAACTGACTAGATAAAAACAACAAAACAATAATTTACTGTAAAATAGAGGCATCTTGTGCTGCATTACATGAGAGCCATGGCTCTATGTGTCGAGTAATAACAGCTCAGCCATGATTTCAACCTTGTGCAGGGTTTACAGCATGAAGTTTTGCTTTATACTTACTGTGTCTTGCTTCAATAGTCTGGACAAATTCTTTTGCTGCTGTCACATTTTCTGGTGTAGCTTTGCTAAGAGATGGTCTCCACGACTCTATAACATCATCAAATGTGACCAACCCAAAGTAATCATCTACATGCAAGTCACTTAATATGGTCACCAGAGCTTCCCGAGTCTACCAACAGAAAATCAGCAGATGACTTAAATGTGCAAACTAGGAAAGTAGAGGAAAAATAAATGGAAAGTATTTGTTGGACTCGCCTGTTTCATCTTCTCTCCTTCCATTGAGCCACTTCGGTCTATCACAAATACCACATTCTTAGGCATTTGTGGCAAATCATCTGGAGCAAAGAAGTGTACAAAGTAGCCGTTTACTATCTGAAACAGAGAAACACAAGAGCCATCAGAATAATGCATAATTAGTAAGGAATTCATTGTAAAAATGCCTTTGCTGATATTGTACCTGAATTTCACCTATATCCTGTGGGTGGTTAACATCATACTTGATGAACAAAGCTCCATCAATCAATGTCCCTTCACAGTCTGAGCATTTTTTCTGCTGATCCAATGTAGGAGAGAAGTACACATGTGCCTGAGGAGGATCATAGAAGATCAGTGTTATGAACATACCAGGCAGTACTTGGGTGTTTATTTAAAAAAAAAAAATTATTTAATTTTTTATTATTGTTATTTAAAAAAAAAGAAGTAAACTCCTTATTAGTGAAATGAGATCCTGTGTATTCTGTTAAGATCATAGCTTTAATCATTAGATCAAAATACTTATTACTGGAAACTGCCACCTGGTTAGGACACAGTGTATGGTAGAGCTTGTCAACCAAATTAAACTAGTCTCCAGGGGCCGGTTGCACCAGCAGAACATGAAAAATTGGGTGTAAGCTTTACACTGGGCTTAGCTACATCCAGGCTTCTGTTAAATATTTACACCTGATGTACCAACTAAAACTACGACCAGGCTCAACTACACCCAGTTTAGACAATGCTAACACATTCTGCTGCAGTTATATTTAAGACACGGGAGCGTTTGTAAGCACACAGAAGTGTTTGAAAGTGTTTTGAAAGCGGGAGCGTTTGAAAGCATAAGTAGGCGTCGATCAGTGCACCAGTCTGCTGATGGATGCCAAACGCTCTGTGTATCTGTGTAAGCGCTCGGTGATAAGCGTCATTGATGTATATTTACAACATGTTTTTGAAGCACTGATCATTGTAGCCAATCACAGACATATTTGATGAGCACGTGAGCGCAATGACAGTTTTTAGATTTCAGTACCGACTAGGTGCCGAAGTCGGTAATTTTGACAACACTAGATGACGCACAAATTAAAGAACACAAATGCAGCCGGATAATTTCCATAATGACATAATCTACCCAGAGTAGAGCAAATTAGTGTCTGCTTTAAGACTTGTTTTTTTTGGGGGGCAGTAAATAATGGCACAAATACCAGTCAATTGATGAGCACAAACCTTAGTAAATCACCTTGTGTGATTCATTTAAATACTCTCCTCCCATACATTTCGCGTCTGAAAGGGAAACTCCTACAAATGCATGTGTAATGAGGTCAGCCGCAAAATATCCCTGTTCACGCTTTTTCAGCGCAAATTTATCACTGCATGTCTTTAGTAAATCCTGACAGTAATTTAACGCTAAAAGAGGGTTTGCGCTGGTGGAAGCTGTTAGTAAATCTGGCCCCATGTGTGAACAGGATCACTTAAAAAAAAATACTGGTAAATTGGTTCTGGCAGTTTAAAGAAAGAGTTTACCGGTATGATCACGTACGAAGCCAGATAATGCTGCTTTGGGCCAATCAGTCATATGTTCTTATGGAGATGATATATTATTATTATTATTATTATTATTATTATAACACCATTTACAGTAAGCTCTTTAATAGTTTTTCTGTGTAAATATGTGCTAGCTATCTTTGACCATTGCGCCACATCTCAGTCACACTCAAGACACAGCCTTCTTTTCCATTCATCACCAGGACTCTACATTTGGATGCTATTATGTGGGTCTTGTGTTTTTAAGAGGAAAAAAAGGCATTCTGTTTGATCATCCACTTATGCCTGTCACTCAGACATCACGATATGAACGATATGCAATATAAACAATACATAATTGGCCTACGATAGAGATTTTAATTCCACTGCACTATTGCGATAATGCGTGTTGATGACGCAATGTACCCGCAAAATTTAGAGCCACGAGCTGCAACGCATCATCATGCTCGTCATCTTGAGTAAACACGGCTGAAAGCGAAACGGAGGAGCTGGTGAAGCATCCATTATTTGGATTTAAGCCGCCCGACGAGCAGCAGCAAACTATACTGTAGAGTGTGTGGGGCAACAGTTCCGGCTAAGAGAGGTAACACGACTAATCTGTTCTACCACCTCACAACATTCACTTCAGGAGGTTCACCTTATTGGTATTTTTGTATTATTTCTTATCATATACCTTGTAGAAAAGACGAGCGTCGCGTTTGCTTCTATTGAGCCTGATTTCTCAAAATGGTGTGTGTGCGCGCTTATCCTGGGTGCCATGACAACAGTGCGAGTTATAGTAATGCTGCCTTCAAGTGCTCTCGGAATTATCATAAATACGAGTTTCCTAGGCAAAAATTGCACATGAACGCCCTCACATTTTGAAACTTGAATGCAATGATCTCGTAATCATGACTTAAGAAGTCGGAATGATCAAATTTCCGATATCATGTGAAGGCAGTATAAGCGTGAGCGCCGGCGGCTGCTGACGGCTCGCACTCATCACAGGAACACGCAAAACCTAATAATATGCCTCCTGAACACTTTCCATATATGGCGCACGTCTCACTGTCATTATAGGAAGGAGCGCGTGCAGGACGTTGTTTTATTTTATTTTTTATTTCTTTTGACGTCTGAAAATGATAGAAGGTCATAGGGCATTAGAACAACAGCAGGGTGAGTAAAAGATGGCTTTATTGTCATTTCAGGGAGAACTATCTTTAAGCTTTTTCTTTGTTAATGTCTCTGCAGCTAGTGTACTTTAATTTTTTTTATCTGCAACATTATGTTGTATAATTGCAATTTTGCTCAATGAATGTTTTCAAAACTACATACAACGTTTCTTTCTTTCTTTAAAATTTTTTTCAATTAATTTAGCAGTTTGGCTTTCCTTAAGGTCTATATAACCTGTTCTGAAATGGTTCTATTATAATTTACATATCGTGATGTATATCTTTATCGCAAGAAGCTGCAATGTATATCACAATATGGATTTTAGGCCATATCGCCCATCACTATTGAACAGCTTGGTGTGTCCCTGGTTTAAGAGATTATATATATATATATATATATATATATATAGTCACAATGATTGCAATTATAAGAAATGTTTACAATTAAGTAAGTTGCAACTGCCATTTTATTTTGTTTTTGTGTATTTTTTTATTTTATTGGATATACATAAGCTTTCAATCCATCAAAGGTGGGGGATTGTTGGAGAGTTTTCATTCAAACCTTTTTATCAGTGACAGTTTTCTTCACTAGAGGAAGCAACTCATTGGTGATGAATGTACCATTGACGTCCACAAATGCAATTCCATTAGGTTCATAGATATCTACCACAATCTGTGGATGAGAGACAGGACTGATATAACATAGTTTGGAATATATATGTGTAGTAAAAGAGTTTGAGAGAGAAACTAACGATGAACCTCAAAATTCTGAATCAGCTGTTTAGGCCGTACACCTATCATGATCTCATAGCTGCCAAGATGCCGCTGTAGCATCTCTTCATAAGTAAGAGTGAATGTGACGTGGCTCTGCGGTGGGATATTCACGGACACTGAGAACTTCTCCATGTGCCTCCCCGAAGCCCTGAAAAAGCAAAAACAACTCTGATAATTGAGATTAGCAAATACTGAAAAGCAAATATGTGTACTCTGTCAGCATTCCAGAGCTTTGCCATTGACCTGTACTCACTTAACCAGACCAGCAGTCTGGCCAGATGACACAGCGCTCTCATACTGCTGCCTGGCCTGCTCCTTTTCCTTCACTTCGCTGACATATATCCTGCCCTCAATCTCTCTGAAAAAACAAACACAACGTATTTCATGAGGCAATAGTGGTTTCTGGACATGCTAAAAATGTTGCAAGTGTAATATACATTTATAGCTTGTGTAAACAAAGGACTAACATGCTAAAATTGGCGATGAAGGCTGTTTTGGGTAAGTCGACCTCAAAGAACACTTCCTGTGAGGCATTGCCTGTGTTCAGGGCTTTGGTGGTCATGACTGTGTGAGCAAAACGAGACGCGACCTTGCAGTCCACTCGCATACTTTGCACTTCTATCTGAGAGAGAGACTGAAAGATAGCAAGAGAAAGTTAGAGAATCTACTGTACAGTTGTAACTTATATTTAAAATGTCACATCTAGAATTATATGTACAATGCTTTAGAACAAATTATTCTCTTTCATCAATTATAGGACATCCCCAACAAATACTATTGCTTTCAATACATTATAGTTTTCTGACTAACTTTGCAAAGCCACGCCCACTGCTTCTTGCATGTAATTGAAAATAGGGGCATGTGAGTTATGGCCAAGAAGTCACTGTTTAGGTCCATTTACTTCAAGATGTTTGGTTGTGCGATAAACATTTTTTTATTTTGGTTGTGCGATAAACATTTTTTTATTTATTTAAATGATTGGCTGTTATTGCGTCTCCCCAAACCGACATGAAAATTTGACTGCTGTTGAAGGGTTAGTTTACCCAAAAATTTAAATTGTCATTAATTCCTTACCTTCATGTCGTTCCAAACCCGTAAGACCTTCGTTCATCTTCAGAACACAAATGAAGATATTTTTGATGAAATCCGAGAGCTCTCTGACAGCTATTTCATTAACAGAAGATTACCAGAAAGGTTGTGACTCCAGTGGTTCAAACTTCGAGAAAACGACGAGCAGACGAAGTTTGAGCGATGAGAATACTTTTTGTGCGCCAAAACAAACAAAAAGAACGACTTTATTCAACAATTTCTTCTAGCCTGTGTCAGACTCTTACGCTGTTGATGCAGTGTAAAAAACTTTAAATAACATTGCTAATTAATAATTGTTTAATTCTTTAAATTACCATAAATGATACTGCTGTCAAGTACTGTTCCTTTACTTGTCAATGTATTGACAGAAGGTGAGACATTTCTCATGTATTACGTTTAAAACTACATGTAACTTCCATGAAAGACCAAAGGAAAAATATAGCTGAGAAATTTAGTTTTTGACCAATTCTACATTCTCTCTCCAATGAAAGTGGATGGGACCAGGGGCTGTCAGGCTCCAAAAACAGCATCAAAGTGTCATAAGTAATCTTTTCAAACTAGGCACTACTTTTCTAAGTTAGGGTTGTCACAGTACCAAAAATATCACTCATCAGTACCAATACCAGTAACTTTGCTGTTCTCTGTACAAAATTCGGTATCAGAGCAAAAACTGTTGAATGAAGTGCTTTTAAAAATTGTTTTCCCGTTTTGTCTCATCTGTTGGTTATCATCACTGTCAGTCATCACAGTTTCAATTGCACATACAATTGGTTGTGAATCCAGAAACTTTGTAGTGTAATTAGCGGTATGAAAAACTAAACTTGTATTCATATTGTGAATGGTTAATATACAAAAAGCAATAGAAGAGCCTCCCTTTATAATCACTAAGGTTGTCTAGGATGTTTTTTTCTTTTCTTTTTTTAAGAGCTAGGTCACATTTTCCATAAGCCCAATGACCATACCATGTACCAGTGAGCCCCCCTCATCTCAGCTTCCAAAACAACATTCCCAGTTGTCTCTCCCCGATGACGGTCTTTTTCATATTACTTTTTATAATCACTAAGGTTGTGTCCACCAAATACAGCCAGCATATTTTTTCAATGGGACGTATTTAAAACATATTTAAACGCCACGTATTTAAAAAATGCCAGCAGTGTAACTATGCTCTGAGCGTCTTTTTCATGCAGAGCATTTTTTTTTTTTTTTTTTTTACAGAAGACGATCAACCTCATCACTGTCACTTTTTACCCAGCCATCCATTCACAGTGGAGGAAGGGCAGGCCAAATACCACACCAACCAACAGCCAGATCCTGCTAATACAATGGCAACAGATGACAACAAGCAGCGCAAATGGAACAAGATCATTTAAAACAAGAGTCAGAGCAAATACTTTACATTGTATTGGCATTTTTTATATTCAGAAACAAACTAACTGCGAAATCAGATATTAGTAATTCTTCCTTGGATATTCCTTATCATAGCAACCAAAGCGTCACAACTGAAAAAAATGCTGCACCGGCAAATCGCTCTCAAGTGCCCGCAGCAAAGCGTTTTCAGAAGACCGCCTGGTGTTTTCTGCTAGCTAAAAATGCTTTGGTAGACAAACAGCCTGTGGCTGTCAATCTCTAAAGTGCGAGCTCATTGAATTCTGCATTATCGGTGAAACAGCGCTTTTTTTTTTTTTAACAGGAGTGGTAAAAAAGTGTTTACAAACTAGTTTTTGTGACATTTGAAGTATCAGTCTTTTTCCAATTAACTTTAGCACATAAATGTTCTGTCGACATTTGCAAAATATTATTGATTAATTGGCATTAGATCTATTCCTTAGATGGAAACCTGGCTAGTGACATTCACCAGATTTATGCTTTTTATGTAGATTTGAAAAAACATGAAAGCATTCACAGAAAATCTTACCTGTCTTGCTGAATTATTGTTTTGATCTCTGATGTTCATAGTGCCTTGAGCTTTAGCAGTAACAATCACACAAATACACAAACACATCCACAGCATGACTTTCACTGCCGACATGGTGAAGCCTGGTCCGAAATGACTTCAACTCTGCCTGTTAATGTTCTTAAATGAGAGTGAGAAAGAGAGAGAGAGATGAATGAGTGCCTGTGTGTGTTTGTACTGGCGCTGTAAGTGTTGCCAAGGGGTGTGTGAATGTGCCCAATAATCTAGTACATTCTCCACTGCCTACCCACTCCCTCCACCCAAAACAGCAGAGTTCACTAATAATAGCCATCAAAATTCTTTTCTAGATCACCATTCAAATATTACCCAATCAATAACATTCATAACCTTTTTGCAACATCCACATCTGTCTGTGGATTCACATGACCGCCCATCACGGCTTGATGGAAGTGATCCAGGGCCAGAGAAACGGCTCGCAACTCTAGGTCATGAGAGATCGCAATTTATGTGTCATGACAGAAGCTCGCCTGTCCAAACACTGAATGCCGTTCTGCCCTTGAAGACTGCACCTCAACCGGCCAAAGCAGCTCACCAATCTTGAGCCCTTGAAGCAAAAAGAGGTGTTTTTCCACATCCAAAGAGCACAAACGCAACTGCGTGACACTCTTAGCAGATGGAAGGCAGACAATGAAGGGTGGATGCCCCTGAGTTTCATCCACCACAAAGAATGGTCTCATATGAAGGAGACCTAAAAGCAGCACAGGAGAGACTGCTGCCATGAGCCCCAGAAGCCTGCAACATACACCCACCGCAACATGATGGCCGAGCCTGAAATGGGCCAAGCATGTACAGAGACTGGAAACTTGAGCAGGGGCCAGACGGGAATCGAATTGAGAATCGAGTTGGACACCCAGGAAAGTGGTCTGCTGAGGAGTTAAGACATTCTTCTGAGCATTCAACCTGAGACCAAGAGACAGAAGTTGGTGGAGAAGGACGTCCCTGTGATGACACACCAACTCTCTGGAATGAGCTAGTCATCTAGATAATTTAGTACACTGGAGCCTCAAGGGGGCCAGAGCTGCATCCATGCACTTGGAGAACGTCCCGTGGAGCCAAAGCTAGACCAAATAGAAGGACCCGATACTGGTATGCCTTTCCCCCCCAAAGGCAAACCTGAGGAACTTCCTGTACCGTGGAATGACCTGGATGTGGAAATATGCAGAAATATGCATCCGTCAGGTCCACGGTGATGAACCAGTCCCCTGTTCGAATCTGCGCCAGGATAGTTTTTAGTGTCAGCATCTTGAACTTCCCTTTGTAGAAGGAAAAATTCAGGTAACACAGGTCCAATATGGGGCACAGACCCCCGTCCTTCTTTGGGACGAGAAAGTAGCGGCTGAAGAAGCTGTTCAAGTCCAAAGGAGGAACATCCTCTATCGCTACCTTCAGGATGAGGGACGTCACTTCTTGTTGCAGAACAGAAGCATCTAGGGCACTGTTCGTGACAGTGGACTGAACCCCATCAAAGCAAGAGTATATCCGAATTGGATCGTGCAGAGAACCTAGCGCGACATGCCTGGCAGAAGTCTCCACGTTACCAGGTGGTAATACAAGGGCTGCACGGGAGTGGGCTCTGGAAGGAGTCCCGCCACCAGACTCCCTGTTTTATTTGCCAGAGAGAGGTAGTGGGCACAGAGCTAAAACAGCTGGAGGAGGGCCTTAGGTGTCGTCTGACTATGAAGATTGGCCCATAGGGGCTACTGAGGAGGTCTCTCACATTTCGGGGTCTAGCATAGAGGCTGGAGCATATGACATGGTGAGAAAGCCAGATGAGTCTTGAGCGAGATGTATTGAGGGGAGATAGCCTGGACCATCTCTATCCAATACAGGAAGATGGTGTTGGTAGGCTGAGTCTGTATCCCCAAGCACGCATGGTGGGGGCTATAACAGATCAAATCAAGCAAGCCTCGCGCAGAGAGTTTTAAGCCTAAAAGTCTCACAAAACTTGCAGCCAGAAGCACCATAACCATTTTTTTTCAGGGTTTTTTCATTTAACGTTTCACGTTCAATTAAGACAAACCTGCGTCCCATTCGAAGGTCAATTGCATCACAGCAGCAGACGAAGGCTGTCCCAATTTGAAGGCTCCTTCAAATGTGGCTTCAATCCGTGTCCTTCGTTTCCCAGGCAATGAAGGATAAAACAGATGGATCCTTTGTGGCCTACCCAACCCCAGAATTCATTGGTCCGTCCATCCATCCATCCGTCCATCCATCCGTCCATCCATCCGTCCATCCATCCGTCCATCCATCCGTCCATCCGTGAGTCTATATGCAGTACATCTATCCATCCATCCATCCATGCATCCATCAGTCTATATACAGTCTGTCTATATACAGTACATCCGTCCGTCCGTCCATCCGTCAGTCTATATGCAGTGCATCCATCCAACCATATACAGTACATACTTCCGTCCGTCCATCCGTCAGTCTATATACAGTACATCCATCCATTCATCATCCATCCATATACAGTACATTCATTCATCCATCCATCCAGTCACCTGTCAGTCTATATACAGTACATTCATTCGTCCGTCCGTCCCTCCGTCTGTCAGTCTATATACAGTATATCCATCCATATCTTGTCTGTCTGTCTATATCCTGTCTGCCTGTCTGTCTGTCTAAGAGCTGTTGGTTGTGTTTGCTAAGACAAACATTAACATAATTTTTAAATTATTTATTTATTTATTTATTTATTTATAATAATAATAATAATAATAATAATAATAATAATAATAATAATAATAATAATAAACATTTAACCCTAACTTTTAAACTTTGGCTGTTTTAGTTTTCCAACATTTTGGATGTGAAGTTAAGATAAAAATGCTGTTAATGTATAAACATTTATATATTTTTAAAATTAATTATCCTTGAAACACAGAAGCTTTTGAGTACATTCAGAACAGAGGCTTTTTGTGGTGTGATGAGAAACTCTTTAGACCTTTTAACTCTTTAGTTTGTTTGAATAACTCACACAGAACCTCTCATTTATTAGAAGTGCCTCTTACAAACTGCTTCTATACAGTATGAACTTCTGAGAGAGAGAGTTAATATTAGTTGTGGCCAAGTGACAAGTAATCAAACTGCTGAGAGAAATAGCGAGAGCGATCAAGTGTGTCAGTGAGTCTGTTCATGGTTTTCGGGACTTCAGTGTGTCATGTCTGGTCAGCATTGCTAGGGTGCGAGTGTTTGTGTGTGTTTTGCTTTTCTCACCACTCCCTTTTTAACAAGACTGATGTCAGATATGATGTCATTTTTCAAAAGGTAAACATTCAGTCAGCGCTTAAGCAACACAACTCAAGGGTGTCTGCAAACGTACCCTCACTGTGCATCAAAAATATTTGCATGGGATCTACCTCTATTTCTTATATGTATATAGCCACCATCATATAGGCCAGGGTTTTTAAAACTGGGGTTCTGGGACCAACAGGGGGCCACAAGGGCTTGCTAGAGACTCTGCAAAACAATTGAAAGGAAAAATAAATGTAATAGATAAATATACACTCACCTAAAGGATTATTAGGAACACCATACTAATACTGTGTTTGACCCCCTTTCGCCTTCAGAACTGCTTTAATTCTACGTGGCATTGATTCAACAAGGTGCTGAAAGCATTCTTTAGAAATATTGATAGGATAGCATCTTGCAGTTGATGGAGATTTGTGGGATGCACATCCAGGGCATGAAGCTCCCGTTCCACCACATCCCAAAGATGCTCTATTGGGTTGAGATCTGGTGACTGTGGGGGCCATTTTAGTACAGTGAACTCATTGTCATGTTCAAGAAACCAATTTGAAATGATTCAAGCTTTGTGACGGTGCATTATCCTGCTGGAAGTAGCCATCAGAGAATGGGTACATGGTGGTCATAAAGGGATGGACATGGTCAGAAACAATGCTCAGGTAGGCCGTGGCATTTAAACGATGCCCAATTGGCACTAAGGGGCCTAAAGTGTGCCAAGAAAACATCCCCCACACCATTACACCACCACCACCAGCCTGCACAGTGGTAACAAGGCATGATGGATCCATGTTCTCATTCTGTTTACGCCAAATTCTGACTCTACCATCTGAATGTCTCAACAGAAATCGAGACTCATCAGACCAGCAAACATTTTTCCAGTCTTCAACTGTCCAAATTTTGGTGAGCTCGTGCAAATTGTAGCCTCTTTTTCTTATTTGTAGTGGAGATGAGTGGTACCCGGTGGGGTCTTCTGCTGTTGTAGCCCATTCGCCTCAAGGTTGTGCGTGTTGTGGCTTCACAAATGCTTTGCTGCATACCTCGGTTGTAACGAGTGGTTATTTCAGTCAAAGTTGCTCTTCTATCAGCTTGAATCAGTCGGCCCATTCTCCTCTGACCTCTAGCATCAACAAGGCATTTTCGCCCACAGGACTGCAGCATACTGGATGTTTTCCCCTTTTCACACCATTCTTTGTAAACCCTAGAAATGGTTGTGCGTGAAAATCCCAGTAACTGAGCAGATTGTGAAATTACTCAGACCGGCCCGTCTGGCACCAACAACCATGCCAGACTCAAAATTGCTTAAATCACCTTTCTTTCCCATTCTGACATTCAGTTTGGAGTTCAGGAGATTGTCTTGACCAGGACCACACCCCTAAATGCATTGAAGCAACTGCCATGTGATTGGTTGATTAGATAATTGCATTAATGAGAAATTGAACAAGTGTTCCTAATAATCCTTTAGGTGAGTGTATAACACTGAAGTTAAGATGTGTACAAATAATAATATACTTAAAATAATATGCAATAATTGATTTGATATTATATGATAAAATATGTATTTGATACATATTTGATATTGTTTTTGAAATTTAGTATTCGAAATATTAAGTCATGAAATGAGATTTGTTGTGATTATTCTGTTGACCACGCTAGTTTTTAACAAAGTATACAATCCGTATGTAGTGTCAACACATTAAAGCAATTCTTTATTTTTATTTTTGACAAATCACACTTAATATTTCCTTGGTCTTTTTATATACAGCTGCTCTTATATTTTAGGACAAAGGTCCTTTAAAAAGGGGAACATCACATTTTGGTTTAGACTTGTCTTTTAGCATTAAAAACATATATATATATATATATATATATATATATATATATATATATATATATATATATATATATATATATATATATATATATATATATATATATATATATATATATATATATATATATATATATATATATATATATATATATATATATATAATTTTTTTGTAATTCAAGACTACAGTGGGTCTGACAGTCAAAAGTACAAAAATAAATAATAACAAAAAAGAAAATTTTATGTCAGATTCAATCTTGCTGGATTACAAAATCATCATCCTTTAGTTAAGATCTAAGTATGGAAGCTTGTTTCAGCCATGGGATAAATTTAAAAGATAACTGCGACCTTTTTTTTCCTTTGCTATTGTGAGATTGTTTCACAATTCTGACTTTCCGTCGCTTTTTCAGTTTTCTTCTCACAATTGTGAGTTTAGATTTCACAATTCTGACTTTTTTCTCACAATTCTGACTTTTCACTACCCCGCAATTCTGACTTTTTCTTGCATTTGCGACTTTTTATCATGCAATTCTGATTTTATAACATGCATGGAATTACGAGTTTATATCTCGCAATTCTGAATTTATCACTCGCAATTACCTTTTTTTAATTTCTTATTCAGTGGCAGAAACAAGCTTCCACATCTAAGGCCTTTTTAATTAATAATAATTTTAAAAAAAATCTATTTAACTTTACAATAAAATTGCTAATATAATGAAACAATTTAGCCTGACGTCATCATACTAGATTCTAGTCAGAATATGAGTCTGATACTGCTCCATTGGGCTGTGATTATGGGGTGTGTTTCAACCAATCCAGGAAAGAAAATGTCTCTGCACTCAATTGGATAGATCTACAACCAATCAGAGCAACGGAGTAAGTGACGTATGTTGAGCGACGCATAGTTGTCAACAGAACTCAACTGCACGCACGCTGGAAGAAGTAGAAGAAGAAGATGAGTGTAAACGATCTTTGCCGGTGTTGTAAAAAGAATTTAAGGATACACAGAGTACTTACCAACACGATCATCATTTTTGAGAGAAATAGTAAAGGTGAATGCACGTTTGGTGACGTGGATGATTACGTTACTGTTGATCATCTGTCCATCATTGTATATAAAGCCCGCCCTGACAATTTGATTGGTCCGAACAGCTCTGGGTCGAGCATAGTTGCTCCACAACGGATCAAGTCCAGACCGAACTTCCCGACCTCAAATGTTGTGGACAGGGCTAAGTTCGGCTGGCCTCCAGGCTAGAAACAATCTGTATTAAATTAGAAAATGAAAAATGGGGGGCTGGTGACCAATTGGACCTCACTGTACTTTTTTTCACATGCTTTAAATATCCTTGTTTCTTAACTCTATTTTGGACATTCTATTTGTCTTCATGACTGTTGATATTTTTAACCCCAATAAAAGCATTTTGAATCTGTGTTTAGTCAGTAATGCATATTAAGTGTATGGGCTGTTAAGTTTTAGTTCTGTCCTGTCCCGTGGTTCCTGCAGTCTCACACTGGCACATACTAGGGAGGGGTAAGGGTGTGCACGCAGAATCTCCATTTAGGAGATGACATCATCACTGTAACATCATTGCCATGGAAACAAGAAAGTTTGATCCTAATGAATTTAGGATTTAAACATGTTAGGTCCTTTCTCAAAAAAAAAAAAAAAGCTAGACTGAGCAGGTTTTTAAAAACGTTTTTCAAAAATGTGGCACTCATGGTGCAAGATGCTCAAAAAACAGTGACTGCTGAATATGTCTGCAAAGCACAAACAAAATGTGTCCTTTGTAAAGGGCCTGTTGCTTTCTACCACTTTTCTCTTCCCTGAGCATGAATATGAATTAGTCATTTCAGTTTGATTGTCAGTGCTCTCTATTGGATGTTAGTTTGTGTGTGTTGAACCCTCCAAATTGTGTTTTGCCGCTTTAGCCTTGATTAGATGGCTGAAGTATATTTCCTTGAGGGCTAGGGCAGAAGAATTGACCCAGATCATGTCGGAAGTTCAGGAGTTGAGCTGTATTTGAAGGAGTCTGAGAGGCCAGAGGGAGATTGGGGCGGCTGAGGCCTGTTAACTCAGAACAGATGTGCTTTTCAAAGTAGTGAAGGAAAGGGATAGATAGAATATGGCGTCAATAGAGGTATACTCAATATAGCCAATTTTACCTGTTTTACAGAGCTGCTTTACATTGTGTGAAGCACTATGAAACCAGTATCAAATGTCATCTAGATAAACCTCACGGTAATAATTTCCTTCATGTCATGGATGCATCAGGATTGTCCAATGAAGGTTCCGGCATTAAACACAGGATGGCAGTAGAGCCACAATATTGATCTAGATGTGTTATCCACTAGATGGCAGCACAAGCTGATAGTTAGGTAGTTGACATTTGAAAAGATTTATCTGGGCTTTATTTAGTTAAGTGAGTTCAGACATTTCATATTTATTTTGACTGATTAACTTCTAATACTGCAACTATTATTGATGTGTATTTACATTTTGTATTTCTTAGTATTTATTTATCATTAATTACATTTATATAATTAAAGAAATGTCATCTATAAATGTAACTTTATAGAAGTATAAATAAATATATCTTGATTTTATTCTTTATATTTAATCAATTATAACCAATACGTATTTAAAATCAATATTAATAGTAAAATTATGCTTTATGCTTATTTTTCTTTATTCTTGTTATTCTTTCTTTAAAGTGTTTTATATTGTTTGACAGTAATTCTTTTTAATTGTATTGGCTTGAAAATATGACACACATCCAGCTCAGATGAATATGTGGGCTGTGTAATTATGTAGATTAGGCTTGATCACAAAAAAACATAAATCAAGGTCATTAACCACAAGTTGTAGCACATATTGCCTCTCTCTGTTATCTCAATTCATATTCTAATTTTAAATTAGAATAATAATAAAAAACAATCTCTACATTTTTTCAGCTATAATCATGGTATGAGTAAAGGCTTTTACACTCTAAAAAAATGCTGGGTTAAAAACAACCCAAGTTGGGTTGAAAATGGACTAACCCAGCGATTGGGTTGTTTTAAGCAAACATTTAACCCAACCACTGGGTTAAAACAACCCAATCGCTGGGTTAGTCCATTTTCAACCCAACTTGGGTTGTTTTTAACCCAGCATTTTTAGAGTGTAGTGTTCAGATTATTTTCTCTAAACCTTGACCGTGACTCTTTAATTTGTATCCCATAGTATTCAATTGTGTGCTTGAAGTAATGTATACAGTAATAACAACTCTGTTGAATGTTAAAGTTGAACCTTTTGAATCACCATTGCCATTGCCAAAAAAATGCTGGGTTAAAAACAACCCAAGTTGGGTTGACAATGGGCTAACCCAGTGGTTGGGTTAAATGTTTGCTTAAAACAATCCAATCGCTGGGTTAGTCCATTTTCAATGTTTTTAACCCAGCATTTTTTAGAGTGTACATCACCATAAAAGCACAAAAGAGAGGTCAATATATATATATATATATATATATATATATATATATATATATATATATATATATATATATATATATATATATATATATGTATATGCATATGTGACAGATTTATCTTATTTCTTTATTCTTATATAGTGTCCTGATGTCAAACTATTTAAGTTATATGTAATCATCAGGATAGTAACAGTGATTGATATTTCTCCTTACACAAAATACACCTAAAGTCATATTGTAGCAAGACTCACTGATAAACGATCTTACACTCTAAAAAATGTTGGGTTAAAAACAACCCAAGTTGGGTTGAAAAGGACTAACCCAGCGATTGGGTTGTTTTAACCTAGTGAATGGGTCATTTTAACCCAGCGGTTGGGTTAAATGTTTGCTTAAAACAACCCAAACGCTGGGTTAAAACAACCCAATTGCTGGGTTAGTCCATTATCAACCCAACGTGGCTTGTTTTTAACCCAGGATTTTTTAGAGTGTAATTATGGGAGAAAGCTGCTAGTTATCAGATGCTTTATTCTAGTGAATTTGTCTCAGAGTGGGTTTACCTTTAAAACCCATTTCTGTATAGACCCATATCTTGTCCTGGCTGTAGAAAAACACCAAGAGTGAACATTTCCACTGTTCTGTACAGTTCATGTTGGCCTTATACCACACTATATTGGGTGAGTTGTCAGAGGCCTGCCATTAAATGTCCTTTTGTTTGTTTTTCAGCAACTTCTAAACTGTAAAATAAATGTAAAAAAAAAAAAAGAAAAGATTATTCAACAGAAAAAGAAAGAGTAAACATTTTATGAAAAACATGTTTTGAGAATAAACGTCCTTCATTTTATATCTGACCATTGTCTGAATGAATGTGTGGTAGTATTGTGTTCATCACCTGCAGTTTATCCAAAAACTGTTACAACAGGGTTAGGTTAACCCTTACCCTAAGCTATTACAACAATATGATATTAGAATCTTAGTTTGAAGGACCGAATGCACAAAAATGCTGTCTGTGTTTGAAACAACACAAAGCTCTGCTAGAGAGAACAAGCATTTGTGTAAAGTGCCGTTTGATGCAAAACTTTAATTGGATATAGCCCATGTAACAACTGCGTGACTGACAACTAGTCTTTGAGCTTTTGAAAATGGGTTTGTAGTCTGCCAGCACTGTAATGATGCTCATCAAGTCTTTCAATATTATGATTGCTGTTGTCTGACAGTATACTATATCAATTGCTGCTGTATAGCATTTTGCTCTGGCTCGTGTTAGTATTTTAATGTTGGTCTTGACTGTCAGTATTTAATGTCGCTATAGTCTTACTAATTTAAAGGGATAGTTCACCCAAAAATGTTGTCATCATTTACTCACCCTCAAGTTGTTCCAAACCTGTATGAGTTTCTTTCTTATGCTGAACACAAAAGAAGATATTTTGAAGAACATGGGTAACCAAAAAGTTGATTGGCGCCATGGACTTCCAGAATGGAAAATTTTTTAAATACTATGGCTTTTTGGTTACCCATATTCTTCAAATTCTTTTGTGTCGAGCAGAATAAAGAAACTCATGCAGGTTTGGAACAACTTGAGGGTGAGTAAATGATGACAGAATTTACATTTTTGGGTGAACTATCCCTTTGAACTGCGCTCTAGTCTGAAAGCATATTAATATTGTTCAGCATTTTGATCATATTGTTCTGTTAATATTTTGATGTTGCTCTAGTTTGAAAGTATCTTAATGTTAGTCAAGTCTGTCTATTATAATATCAGTCTAGTAGGGCTGCAAGATATTGAAGAAAAATGCAATATGCGTTAACGCGTTATAATGATACAATAATGCTTTAAATGTGTAAAATAAATTTAAATTATATTTAAATATATTTAAAAACTGAAAATTATATAACCAATATGCTTGCTTCACATTCTTTTGTGAGAAGAAAGCATCCCTACAGCTTCTGAAAGTGAGCAGCAGTTTTATGTCGCGTTACATAAAAAGTAATTGTCATTTTAACATCAGTGTAAGCCAGGGCATTTATAGTGTTTCAGGGAGGCCTACATTAGGATTATTTAACAACAAAACATTTAATAATCAAATATAAAAATAAAACACTGCTTAGTCTTCAGTGTATGAATTAAATATACTAAGTCTTATTAAAGCTACAAAAGTTATTCAGTCAAGAAGAGTGAGTGATTGTTCTTTGTCTTTTGATGTTTGACTAACATTAAGCACACAGACAGAGCAGGTTTATTAGGATGCTGTCACTTTAAGAGCTGTACGGATCCAGTATACACATGCACTTTCTTTCTCAACTGTTTAGATCCACTTGAGACTTAACTGAGTGTGTTTAAATGAACACTCACCAAGACCAGCATTTTGTCATAATTTTGTGTGTATTTGGCCATATAAGCTGCAGAAGAGAACTGAATTTAGGATCACGTGCTGTCCGAAAGGCAGCTTCCTGTTTTCGCTTATTGCATTTAATAATATTAAGCATGTCACATGTTGTAACCGTTATGTGTCCAGTGTATTCTATGCTGTCTGCGTCAGCACCTGCAACTTTTTGTAAAGCCATTCGCAAGCCATTGCGATTATGCATGTAGCGATATGTACATTTGCGATATTTCAGTAATTCCGATATATCGTGCAGCCCTTCAGTCTGTCAGTATTTCAGTGTCGCTCTAGTCTGTTAATGTTTTAATGCCTCTCTAGTCTGACAACATTAATATTGTTATTGTAGCATTTTATCATTGTTAGTGTCTTAATGTTGCTCCAGTCTGACAATTTTTGTTGGTTATGCATAAATTAACGTGATCGTCAACATTTAAACAGCATATAAATCAAAACTCCCAAATGTTACTGAATGAAATGTCGACCCAGGACGAGCTATAGGACTGTGAAGCTTTGGGAGTATTGATGGACTCAATCTACTCAATCTATGTTTTGGTCATGATTCTAAATCCAATCCGGATGGTGTCTTTGATTTTCTCATCTTTTTTCCCCTCATATATTTATACAACAAAATATTCTGGGGGCCATTAAAGTTTTATGAAATTGATCAAAAAGTCTGGCGGTGACTGGCAGCGTAAAAAAAACACTGAAGGGGAAAGAGTTAAAATTGCTCTTGTAGCATTTTTTGTAGTTATTTTTGTCTATCAGTAATTTAATATAGCTCTAGTTTGTTAATATCTTAATGTCACTAGTATATTTTGACAGTATATTAATATTGCGCTTTTGCTCTTGTTAATATTTTAATTTTGTCTAGTCTGTTGGTACTTTGTCTCAATAGCTGTGTCTATCACCATTTTAAAGTTTTTTTTTTCGCTCACTTGGTGGTTTTTGAGTGCGAATTAATGCGAATAATGGGAGATGGAAATGCATTTGCTGAATAAATTCTGACGTAGCGAACATTAAACCCATGTGATTAATCAGCCGTTTCCGCTGACATTTCAAATCTGGCATCTGACATTCTGAAATGTCGTAGCCAAAGGTTGGGAGTAAAATTTCTGGTCACTATGACCTTCCAGAAATCCTGCTGACGTTGTCGTAATGCCCTAGCTGCTAGTACATATCTTCTGTGCATAGCATTCAATTTGCCGATTTGTGCCTTGTTTTATTTACTGTTGGTTACTAGGTTGCCAATACCTCCGTCATCCATTTGCAAAATTTTTGCAAAAAGATTCGCTTCACGTTTGGTTTGAAACCCAGCCAATGTAGTCCGAGTATATTAATATTGCTCTACCCTGTCAGTATAAACGTTGCTCTAGTCTGTCAGTACTTTGTGTCATGCTCGTCTGCACATGTCATATGTAACAGGATCTGTTTCATTATCATTCAACCGGCTGAAGTACTGAATGTAATGAAAAATCTAAACACAGCATGTCACTGAATATGACCTATGACCTAATTTCTCTTGAACTGTATCTAATGGTCTTGACCCTAACCCTTAATGGTCCCAACTCCATCAAAGTTCTGTAAAGTTGCTCCACTCTGATCTCCGTGTCCAGGTCTCGTTCTCCACCCGTCACCCTTCCCTCACCCCTCAACGGGCCGCCACGATCCCCTCACACCCCTCCTGTGCTGTACCTTTGTCCCTGTTTGAATATTTCACATTGCTGTTGCCGCTGGTGCGTGATGCAGGACTGAGCTTTCATTGTGTACATGCGTGTGGGAGCGCTGGTATGCGGGCCCTTGGCGTGTGGTGCGACAGGGCATGCGTGTGGCCGCTGACGCCAGTCTGCCCGCCTGTGCCCGCCTGTCTGTCTCAGCACGGCGCTGTTTGGACACACCTGACCGAGGCTGGAATCACCCACATGGCCGCCCGAGTTTTATCTCGCTCTCGTCTCCTTCGTTCTCCGGTCCTACATTGACTCTTTCGATCTCTGTCCTTGTTTCTCCCCCTGCTCCTTAGTGTGCTCTTTGTTTTTTACTGTCTCCCTCTTTCACTAATTTTACTTTCATGTCTGGAGTGGTAAAGAAAGAGTTCATTTATTTCTTGCGTCTCTTTCTGAGCCTTGTGAATCGTATCATGTGATTTTGGGCTTCATTCAATCAGATTTGCTTGAATTGCTTATGCTAGTACCTTACTTCAAGTTTATTTTCAAACATGCCCATGGAAAATCTTAAAACTTGAGCACTTTAGAGCTTTAGGTTTGGATTTGTCCACGATTGTAATATCTTGATTTACATTTGGCACCCTAGAGGAAAATTTAAATATGAATTCTCGGTTTCACTTTATTTTGATGATCCCTTTAACACATTCTGTTGACTATAAGTAACGTTGCACCTACATGTCTACTAACTCTCATTAGAGTGTTAGTAGAGTGTTAGTAGACTGGTAGGGCTAGGGTTAGAATAAGTTGACATGTAGTTGCAAAGTCCCTTAGTCAACCGAATGTTCAAAAGGGACCATCAAAATAAATAGTTACCGAAATTCTCTTTTCCTAATATGGACGTTAGTGTTGCTCCATCTGTATGTTTCATCCATGATTTGTTTCTTTTGTGGAGATTATGGGGGTTTCAATCTTCCATATACTGACATAGTTCAGTTTGGAAGAAGTAAAGTTTAGTTATGTCAGTCAGTTAATCATGTGAGTCACAGTCTTTTCATGATCAGATTGCTATCTGATCAGTAAAAATGCATGATGTGACCTAGTGTACTTAAATTTATATACCCCCCCATGAGGATTTCTTGGAGCTTGACAGCCTCAGGTCTCCATTTACTTAAATTGTAGGTAGTCTGAAAGTCATACGGTAAGTTAGAGTAAATGTTGACAGAATTTTTTGTTTTTGGTGATCTCTTAATCGTCTTCTTTCTTACTGGATTTCATAATGCAACATACATAAGAGCAGTACTTGAGGTCCATGATGTTGAATGAAACGCTGTACCTCTCAGATGACCCTGGCGAGAGAGGTTAGTGTGTAAAGTCACAATCTGTTCATTGTTCCTTGATATGTCTCTCTCGGCTCACACCTCACTACACCAGGGCAGATCTGCCAGTTTTGCACATTTTTTAGTTTCCTGTGATAAGATTCTGTACATATTTCAGACTTATCTTATTGATTTGTTTGTTTGTTTTCACATGCTGGGAGTCTTGTCCCTTGTACAGTCATGCCTGTCAAATCACAATTCCATCTGTGAAAGTGAGAGAGAAGGAAAGAGAGAAAGAGAGACAAAGTGGTGCCCCATGTTTATCAGAACCATGGAGCTGAATTCCAGATGGCATGATAAGGAGAGAAACAAGCAAACAAAAACTCAAAAATAGAAAGTTTGAAAGTAAAAGAGAGGGCAGACAGGCTGACGACAGGAGCCCTGGTGCACTCTGGGAAAATTGTTCGGGAGTGTTCTGGTTGCCACTCCTTTGATTTGCTCAGACGGAGCGGATTAAAGTTTGTCGTTTCGAACTCATCCAGAGACACAAACTGAATCAACAAGATGATTTTACCAATACATGGCAATTAAATCAGGAGGCATGTGTGCCGTTTTTAATGTTGTCTCTGCTTTTATTCTCTGGTCTCAAGTTCACGTTATTTATATAGCACATTTACAACAGCCACTAGGCTGACCAAAGTGCTTTACAGAACAGCCAGATAAAAAAAACAGAAAAATAGTACCAGGATATCAATACAGCGAGCATAGCAAAACTAAGAGCAACCTTAAAACCGGAAATAGCAAAGCAATATCAGACTAAATTTTAGAATAGTAAAACAGAAGTGGGAAAGCAGTATCAAACTCAATATGGAATCGGAGGACTGATGTGGCAAAACAGTGTCAGACTCAAAGATAAAATAGCAAAACAGAAATGGCAAAGCAGTATCAGACTCAAATATAAAAAAAAGTAAAACAAATGGCAGAGCAGTAACAGACTCACTATAGAATGGAAACACAGGAGTGACAAAGATAGTAGCAAACTGAAAGTTAAAATAGCACAACAGAAATGGCAGAGCAGTATCAAACTCAAATGGAAAGAGGAAAATCAACCTAGGGATATAAATCAAAATGCTGAGAAAACAGGTGGGTTTTTAACAGAGACTTGAAGACTGACAGGGTAAGGGCGTTCTAATCTCTCGAGGCAGGGTGTTCCAGAGTCGAGGCCTTGCCACCGCAAATGCACGCTCCCCTCTACACTTGAGTCTAACGCGAGGGACTACCAGCAGAGCCTGGTCGTTGGATCTTAGGCTTCTGGACTGCGTGTAAGGATGAACAAGTCCAGAGAGATAGGCAGGAGCTAAGTTATGTAAAGATTTAAAAACAAAAAATAGAATTTTATAATCTATTTTCTGTCGAACTGGCAGCCAGTGTAGAGATTTGAGAATCGGTGAAGTGTGGTCATATTTGCGACCACTTGTGAATAACTCTAGCCGCAGCATTTTGGACTAACTGAAGACGAGCAATTTGAGAACTTGATATACCGCAATGTAAGGAATTACAGTAGTCTAGCCGAGACATTATAAATGCATGAACAGCCATTTCCAGAGTTTTCGGAGACAGAGAAAATACAGATACAGAAATACAGAGTCTCCTGTATTTAAGACTGTGTCAATGACATGGCACACATTTTATTTGTCCATTACAGACTTATTCAATTATTAGGAAAAAACATGTTTTATACACTTCCTAATGGATCTAAACACGCGCACGCACGCACGCACGCACGCACGCACGCACGAGCCCACATACACACACAGGTTTGTTTTACTATCATTATGAGGACATTCCATTGGCGTAATGGTTTTTATACTGTACAAACTGTACATTCTATCCATATACACTAACCTTAAACCCTCTACCCCGAACCTACCCATCACAGGAAACATTCTGCATTTTTAGTATGTTTTTAAAGCTATTTTAAATATGAGGAAATGTCCTCATATTTCATGTTTACGTCGTAATACCAGTGTCATTGTACAAATTTGTGTCCTCATAAATCACCACACACACACACACACACACACACACACACACACACACACACACACACACACACACACTTACAAATGAATTATTTTATTCAGCAAGGATGCATTAAATTGATCAAAAGTGACAGTAAAGACTTTTACAAAAATATTTTTTGAAATATCTTAAAATAACTTTCTGTTCATCAAAGAAGCCACAAAAATACTAACCCGATTCCAAAAAAGTTGGGACACTGTACAAACTGTGAATAAAAAAGGAATGCAATAATTTACAAATCTCATAAACTTATATTTTATTCACATTAGAATATAGATAACATATCAAATGTTTAAAGTGAGACATTTTGAAATGTCTTGCCAAATATTGGCTCATTTTGGATTCCATGAGAGCTACACATTCCAAAAAAGTTGGGACAGGTAGCAATAAGAGGCCGGAAAAGTTAAATGCACATATAAGGAACGGCTGGAGGACCAATTTGCAACTTATTAGGTCAATTGGCAACATGATTGGGTATAAAAAGAGCCTCTCAGAGTGGCAGTGTCTCTCAGAAGTCAAGATGGGCAGAGGATCACCAATTCCCCCAATGCTGCGGCCAAAAATACTGGAGCAATATCAGAAAGGAGTTTCTCAGAGAAAAACTGCAAAGAGTTTGAAGTTATCATCATCTACAGTGCATAATATCATCCAAAGATTCAGAGAATCTGGAACAATCTCTGTGCGTAAGGGTCAAGGCCGGAAAACCATACTGGATGCCGTGATCTTCGGCCCTTAGACGGCACTGCATCACATACAGGAATGCTACTGTAATGGAAATCACAACATGGGTTCAGGAATACTTCCAGAAAACATTGTCGGTGAACACAATCCACCGTGCCATTCGCCGCTGCCGGCTAAAACTCTATAGGTCAAAAAAGAAGCCATATCTAAACATGATCCAGAAGCGCAGGCATTTTCTCTTCTTTTTGGAAAACTGGGAAACCATGTCATCCGGACTAATGAGGACAAGGACAACCCAAGTTGTTCTCAGCGCTCAGTTCAGAAGCCTGCATCTCTGATGGGATGGGGTTGATGAGTGCGTGTGGCATGGGCAGCTTACACATCTGGAAAGGCACCATCAATGCTGAAAGGTATATCCAAGTTCTAGAACAACATATGCTCCCATCCAGACGTCGTCTCTTTCAGGGAAGACCTTGCATTTTCCAACATGACAATGCCAGACCACATACTGCATCAATTACAACATCATGGCTGTGTAGAAGGATCCGTACTGAAATGACCAGCCTGCAGTCCAGATCTTTCACCCATAGAAAACATTTGGAGCATCATAAAGAGGAAGATGCGACAAAGAAGACCTAAGACCGTTGAGCAACTAGAAGCCTGTATTAGACAAGAATGGGACAACATTCCTATTCATAAACTTGAGCAACTTGTCTCCTCAGTCCCCAGACGTTTGCAGACTGTTATAAAAAGAAGAGGGGATGCCACACAGTGGGAAACATGGCCTTGTCCCAACTTTTTTGAGATGTGTTGATGCCATGAAATTTAAAATCAACTTATTTTCCCCTTAAAATGATACATTTTCTCAGTTTAAACATTTGATATGTCATCTATGCTGTATTCTGAATAATATATTGAAATTTGAAACTTCCACATCATTGCATTCTGTTTTTATTCACATTTTGTATAGTGTCTAACTTTTTGGAATCAGATTTGTATGTTTTCATCATTGATGGTAAATTGGAAATATCTCTTGAACATTTCTGAAGGATCATGTGACACTGAAGAATGATTTAGCTTTGCCATTACAGGAATAAATGACATTTTAAAATGTTTTAATGTATATTTGAAATGCAGCCTTTGTGAGACTGAGACTTCTTTCAATTAATTTAAAATTCATTACAAAATTCATCAAACGTCTGAAATGTACAAAAAGACAGACTGTTTAATTGTATTATAAGTAGTTTTATTTGTATACAGTATACAGTATAAACCAGGATGAAGTTACATATATCACAGATAGGACCCCTGTAGACCCTGCTGATTGAATTAAGGTCAGATGTTTATAGGACACTGTTTATTCAGACAACATTAGTTAGTTCAGGTTGTCACGTCAAATATTATCACCCACAGAAAACTGCATGATATTCATTATTTAAAACAGCAAGTATTCATAAATAAAATAAAACTTAAAAAATAAATTAAAAGGCTTACATGTACATATATTAAAGTTGTAAGGAAAATGTTATTTTATATAACAAAATAGTACACAATTATTTAAAAAATGTATGAAACCAACATCAATACAAAGTGTACATTTCTGGCAGATGCATTCTTCACTACAGTTTTTTTTCTTTCTTTTTTATTCATAATCTTAGACATCCTTTGTTGTCATTGACCCCTAAGCTATCGATTTTGCAGAGGTCTGAAGTAGGATTTGCCTGAGTATTTAAAGGTTAGGCTGTTTCCACAGGGGTGGCGTCCACTAAATAGCCCCGTCTCATGCTGTGGTAGAATGACGAGCTTGCTTCCCCAAAGAAAACAGGACATACACTTGAGCTAAAACCAGCATAATCCCTACTCTGAAGGAGAGAAAATAAGGTAAAGATTTTGAACAGCGCGCTACTCTCCCATCTGTTTCGCTTTTTGATGGGTTATGATGACCTGGCCATGACCTTTCTGTTCACCCTCTGTGTCCCTCCCTCTTGCCGGTCACCTGACCACATGGGGTGATTGCATGAAACAAACTGAATACAAGAACTAATTATTTGTGCTTGATGAATTCGCCGGGCCTTTGGCAAATTTAGATTATGGAAGATGTTTATGGAGGGGGCAAATCCTTGAGGATCCAAAATCAACACTGACCCAATACCCTGGTGTTCCCTGAACTTGTTAGAAATGCCCCCCAACCTTTTCCTGTCAGAGATTAGCTGAATGTGTGGGAGCAAGGAATGCTAAAAAGTTAGTGTAATCGTTATGCAGAGTGGCCTTGAGAGCCGTTTTTCACTGACCTGTACGTTCCCGGGTCATATCAATCCCGGTCGAATAGTAGTTTTTTAAGTGTCACTTCCTGCTTTAGGTGGCGTGTAGAAGAAAGGCTGTTCAGATTTGAAAACGCATGTCTGGCCAACAGGATCAGAGGATGTTTGTTTGCTTTCGCTTGTTAAGGAAGGGTAGGGGAGCGCTGCCATCGCTGTTTTAGAAATGCTTCCCTCTGCAATACACACACACATACACCATCCCCAAAAAATCTCCAGTCAAAATTTTACACAAAAATATTTCAAAAAATGCTGTTCTTTTGAACTCTCTATTCATCAAAGAATAGTATAAAAATGTATAAGAATAGGAAAAATGTATCACGGTTTCCACAAAAATATTAAGCAGCACAACTGTTTCAACATTGATGATGATGATGATGATGATGATAATAATAATAATAATAATAATAATAAGCAGCAAATCAACATATTAGAATGATTTCTGAAGGATCATGTGACACTACCTGTTTCCACTCACATATTTTTATCCGCATTTTGGGATATTGCATAAAAAAAAGATTTATTGCGTATAAATTCTAACAATGCGACTACGATGGAAGCGGTTTTACCAAATAAATCCCTCGATGCGCAACAAAAAACTAACTTTGTAACTTTGCCTGAGCAGAAGATGCGACTGGATAACTGGACTAACCAGAGGACCAATGCATCACAGCATCTCAAATGTTGGCTTGATCATTCTGAAATGCCTGAGTCTGTCATCAGAATGATTTGGTATAATTCCCTCCCAGAAGTGGCTCCCATATTAAATTCCCAAACACCAAGCATCCGAACGCAAGAAAGAGCGACAGTGGCTTCCCCGATTGCTGCAACTTCCATTTTTATTACAGATATTTTGCACTAATTTCCAAGGAAGTGTTCTCTTGAGCACATGGGATGGAAACACTGCTTTATTCGCAAATGTATTATGCACTATTCCAATTTTACAAAAGTAAAATTTGCAACTTTGGTTGGAAACATAGCTATTGAAGACTGGAGTAATGGCTGCTGAAAATTCAGATTTGCCATCACAATAATAAATCACATTTTAAAATAAATTCAAATGGAAAACGGCTGTATTAAATTAATATTTCACAATATCACTGTTTTTAATATATTTAATTTGATCAAATTAATGCAGCCTTTATGAAACCAAAATCAAAACATACTATCAAAACATACTATTTGCTTGCTTTCACTTGTTAAGAAAGGGTAGGGGAGCGTGGCCCTCGCTGTTTTAGAAATGCTTCCCTGTGCCACACACACACAGTCCCCAAAACATACTGACTGGAGCCTCCCTGACCTCCATCTCACCCGGGATCCCTGGGAAAATGCAGACAGCCAAAGTGAACATTCAGACACAAAATCACAACCAGACCCGTCATTGAGCACAAGAGCCTTCATCCAGGCCAAGCCACCCAGGGAGCCGGCCCCCTCATGCCCAAAGAGAGAGCCCTGCCCTGGGGCAACACACTCAGCAGCAGCCCTTGTGTCCACATGGAGGAGGGAGATTATTGCTGGAGCCATCTATGAAAAGTGACACTTACACGATTATGAAAACATGTTTTGAAGAGCATCACTGTTTGTCAGTAGCATTTGTCAATAATAGCATTGTGGGTCCAGAGAGGCTGTCATGCAATCCCAGAGAATTCTGGGAATGTTGCCCCATGTAGGTCAGATTGTGCTGACTTTTTCTGCATTTTCCTCTGTCTGTCTAGTGATATTTTATTTTAATTTTTTTTGATTTGGCCATGGCTGGTTTGATATCCCATGATCGAGGTCAGGTAAAGGGGACAAGACAAACGGACATGCTCGCACACACTCAACACAAGCCTTTTCCCGACCCCTGCCTCATCTCCCACAAGCCCCTGGGTGCAGAAGCCTGGCACCAGACAGTTATTCAAGCCCTCGGGCAGCAGAACAACTACAGGTCACACAGTCAGAGAGAAACAGAGATGCAGAGGAAGAAAGAGGTTAAGGTTTGTGTATGCGAAACACTGTGTTTCATATGTATGTGAGTTTCCCCCATAAATCCATGGGAAATGTAGAATTTTCCCCGGAAACCAGCATTGTGATGTCGCCACTCATAACCACATCTTTTTCTGTTGTATATATGGATGTATATATTGCAGTTTCACTAGCTAGACACTTGGATTTTATGTTTTGCCAACACAAAACTTGTCTTTATTCACTGGCAGGAGATTTTCTGCCCCTTTAAACATTTAATATTGTTTTGAGTGTAGGTTTTTTTTCTCCTTTAAATATGCTAATTAAACATATACATAGCAAGACGAATAATTCTCATTGCTTTTCCTCTGTCTGTATTCCCCTTGCATCTTTGTGCATGCCGTTGTGTTCTTTAAAATACAAAGTCAAATTTTTTTTTCTCATGATCAGTAAATTAATTAGTTTCGCTGTTTTGGTTTTTAATTTGTGTACTAAGCTCATGAAAAGAGCAGAAGGAAGCGGAGAGAACACTCTGTGATTGGATTAAATTTTCCTCTCTTTGTAAACATTGTGACCTGAGTTTTTGACGCACAATTTTTCGCGCTTTTAATGACTCTTTTCGTACCCTTTCAACATGTGCGTCTTCATAACAAGGGGAGCGGAGATGAAGGCCTTATTTAAAGTTGCCTTTGAGTCTTTGTGTGCTGCATGGGGTGTGTTTTGCTCTGTTTTGTTCTGGTAAATCCTCTGTCTGTTTGCTCTAAGAAGAGCCTTGAGCGATTAGTAATATTTCGACTGAAGGAGAACATTTTACCCTCCTCCAGGTTGGTTGATTCTGTTGAAAGTGTGAAAGTGTGTACATGTGGGTTAGTTTGTGTTTACTGCCTTAGTGTGTTTATGACTCAGACTAATTTAACACAGTACAGGTTGTAAATGGAGTAAATCACTGCACGATTTATGCAATTTACGTATTGCATGTATAAGGCTTTGAAATAGTTGCACACTAAAATAAGTAAAATTCACAAATGTTTTGCCAAACGTGTGACCCCGGCCCCCAAATCAAGCACTTTGAAAAAGAGTTTATCATGACAAACATAGTTTAACAAGAACTGACATAACTAGTAAAAAAATTTTTTCTAAAACACCATCATCATTAGTTTTTATTACCATATTTAAACTGTTGCAACAAAATTAAACAAAGCTTTTACACTGGTCAAAAGAGAATTATTAGGGCTACATTATGAATAAAAATAAACCTGAAATCGCAATATGGTGATTTATCAATTTGCAAAGGTTGTGATTTAATGAAAAAATATATGCGCTGCATGTTTCAGAGTTCACAGTAAATGCTGCTCTGTACTTTACCTCTGTATCTTTAAAGAAAAGCTTTGAGGATCCTTCTTTAAGAAATCAAGACAGCCATGAATTTCATAGTTGTAAGGTAAATAAAAATTATTATTATATCATTTTTCCTAAATACTTTTAAATGACATGATTTTTTTAAATTTAATTTTAAATTAATTTTAATTAAATTACTAATTTAATTGTAATTAAATTTACTAGGGATGCACAATATATCGGTATCGGTATGTTCATTTTTAATGTTGTCATTATTTGTTTAAAAATTTGGCCAATATATTAAAGCTGATAAATAATGGATTATTTCCTTCAGCTGAGACACTTCAGATGCTCACTGTTCACCATGATGGGTTTGAAACTACTTGAAATATGACTGAAATCACTTAAAAATGAAAATACAGTTAAGTGCAACAGGCTACATAAAATTACGAGAACATCATAATTGTGTGTTTGGGACATGGATTTAATGGTGAGACTTTTGTTTTTGTAATCAGGCTTTTAAAAAAATTATATTCAAAAATTGGATTTAGATTTATTGGCTTTCAAATATAAAGAATTTTCGGTTATCGGTACTGGCCAAAATGTCCATATTGGTGCATCCCTAAAATGTACTTTTATTTTACAGGGAAATATTAAAATAGTAATATTTTTTTTTTGTTTGTTTTTTGTCATTTTTATATAGATTTTTTCTTCTTCACTTAGCTATGCTAATTTCTTTTCTCCAGATCCTTTGACTAGCATTATATATATGGTCATGCTAAATGCATGTGCCCAGCCGTGCTCACCTCCACCTCATCTCCTCTTTGGGGGGTCCCATGCATGTGGCGTGTGAGATCTACACGTAAGAACTATATGGCTATAATTACTATACTATATACGTTTTTCAAAAAGTTGTCAGTCATCGCCAGCATTTTTGATCATTTTCACAAAATTTTCACCGCCGAATATTTTGTTGAATGAATATCTGAACATATAAGAAAGAATAGAGCCTCTGTAAGTTTCATCAAAAAGCAACACCCCCAAAGCTTCACAGCCCTATACCTTGTCCAGCGTCGACATTTCATTCGGTAACATTCACCTGTGTTTTCATCCTAAGATTCTGTACTCCTATAAGCCCCCTACCGTATAACCGTGAAAACATGGATTGCCGGAAATTTCCATCAATGACGGGGACAGTGTTAATAGATGCATCAGTATATTGGTTTTCATTCATTCACTTGATCATTTAACAAATATAAAAAAATTTTTTTTACAAAACTGTCTTTTAGGTTGTTCCCACATTAATTTGGAGATTCAATGTGAAAACGCATGTATGATTACACATTTTAATGTTGGGTGGGTGCAATTAATCACAATTACACTCAAAAAAATAACTCAGTGGACACACTCAGTTTAATTGAGGGCCGGTTTTCCATCCAATAAATATGTGAAGCCTCAACTCATAAAAAACTAATTCATGCAATGAAATGTAATTTTGGACAATGTAATTGAGTTCATACACAATGTATGAAGAAAAGAGGTGTCACTCCTGACATTAGCATAGATCATTGAGTGCCCACAGCCTAAGCACAGGCGCCACTCTTCAGCATTAAAACACATTACAGAAACTCCTCTAAATGTCCAACATAACTGACCATTAAACACTAACATTAACTAACAACATCTTTCCCTTTACAGAAAAACACATAAAATAACACTTTAATCCCTAAATTTACTCTCCTTACAAAGCATGCTGGGAACTACAGATCCACTGCCCAGTTAGTTATGTCAACACAAATATTTCATGTAGTTTTAACACAACTTAATTAAGTAAACTTTAAATATATTAGGTTGATTGAACACAATTAAATTAAGTTGTCAAAATTAGATATGTTTAAGTAAAGTGAACAGAATTTAAATGTCATATCGATGAAGGGTCTGAATATTTTTTTTGAGTGTACAGTGATTACAGAAATCTGTGCATTTATGTCCCTATAGACCTTATTCAGAGCAGGTGTGAAGGCGATGACAGGTATGAAAGAGATGCCGTGAGGGATAGACTTACCGTGTTTTCAAAAGCATCCGCTGTAAAAAGCTCCTCCATTTAAAAAAAAATAACTCATTGGACAAGCTCAATTTAATTGATGGGAGGTTTTCCATCCAATAAATATGTGTAGCCTCAATTCATAAAAAAACGAATTCATGCAATGAAATGTAATTGAGTAGGTCCAACTCAATTTTATTAAATGCAGTTTCAATTATATTTATATACTTATAACATGACTTTTTATACTTGTCAAACTTAAATTAAAACATTTAATTGGAAAATCAATTATAAGCAGTTTCATTTATCATCATACACAATGTATGAAGAAAAGATAAGCTAATGATCACAGCCTAAGCACAGGCGCCACTCTTCAGCATTAAAACACATTACAGAAACTCCTCTAAATGTCCAACATAACTGACCATTAAACACTAACATTAACTAACAACATCTTTCCCTTTACAGAAAAACACATAAAATAACACTTTAAAAATAACACTCCCTAAATTTACTCTCTAATGGCGTCCCTTGCAAAGCATGCTGGGAACTACAGATCCACTGCCCAGTTAATTATGTCAACACAAATATTTCATGTAGTTTTAACACAAATTAAGTAAACTTCAGTTTTAAATATATTAGGTTGATTGAACACAATTAAATCAAGTTGTGACAAAATTAGATATGTTTAAGTAAAGTGAACAGAATTTAAATGTGTCATATCTATGATTCAAGAGTTTTATTTGTCACATACACAAATAAAACTCTTGAATCATAGATATGATTCAAGGGCCTGAATCATTTATTTGAGTGTAGATCACTTATAATATTCCACAGCTCATATTGTCGGGAGTTTTTGTCTAGTGAAAAAACTTAGAAAGATGTTTTTGTAGTGTTTTGTCAGCAGAACAATCTGAAAACACATTAAATAACAGCACAACCCACTGAAGAGATGCATGTCTATCCTTCACAGCCTCGCTTTCATTCCTGTTAAAAATCAGAGATGTCGCTGCTGTGAATTAGGTCTATTATGCTATTTCAAAGGTTCCTAATTTTGTGTCAGAGTATCCTACAATAGGTTTACATGCATCCAAGGTAAAAAAAACACTTTGATATTCTCACATTATTAGGGGCGGTCCACTGGAAGCAGTATTGGAAGCAGTATTGATAATGATCATTGAAATAAATAATAGGCCAACTATTCTTAACAATTTAGTTGTTTTTAAGTATTAAAAAAAGTAAGAGAGGAGAAAGTATCATGAATTGACAACTCATTTATTGGCAAGCAACGTGCAACATATTACATTCCCTCTTTTAATTGCCCGGGTATACTTCACTTTCCGCATCTGGGCACTTCTCATGCGCAGTCGTGTCCGCACAGTTTTCAAATATATATCTCATTCCTGTGAAAAAAAAAAAACCTAAACATGACAGTTTTTATCAACATAAAGTAATTAAATGTAAAATAACACTGCATAGTCTTAACTGTATAAATACATTGATCTGATATACTGATACACATGAAACTTATTTCCCAACTGTTTATGTTCACTTCAGACATAACTGATGGTGTTTAACCGAATACTCACCAAGCCGGGCGGTTTAACATGTTAGTTTTTAACCGTTTAGGCATGAACCCGAAGCTCAAAGTTCACTTTGCTTGTCCATGTTCCGCTCTGTCTTGGAGCGTGCGCACAGAAAGCCACTTGAAGAAAAGTATCACTTTCGTGGCTTAATGCAGTTTTAACAACTCTTGTTATTACTGAGCACATCCTGCAGTTTAGCAACAGTAGACTGTATTTAACGACAATCACTGATCTAGCTGATTTGGCCGTTAAGTTTGGGCTTTTAGGGAGGATTGAAAGTGCAAAGAAATGCACTAAAATCGCATAGCCCTTGTTTCTTGCTGGCATTGCTGTAGGATTGCTGTCATTGTAATGTCCCTGCTCCCCACAAAGACGTTCCAAATTTATTGTCTTTTTCAGACAGCTGGTAGAACTGGCATAATGGTTAATGTAGCAATTTTAATCGTGTGAGTTTTGTGTCATCTGAGTGGCTCTTCTGATTGGCCATTGATCAAACTATATAAAGCTGTTATCGTCCGATAACCATTGGCACCTGAACAATCGAAGCACCCTTACACAATATACATCACCTTATTTCTCAGAGTCTGAAAACAATTAATTTGAAGATTCAGTCTCTCTAAACCCCTCCTTACTTCCAGGCTACTCTGCTCTGATTGGTCAGATTGCTCAATCCGTTGTGATTGGTCTACTCTGCTCTGATTGGTTTAGATGACCCAGTCTGTTGTGATTGATCTACTCTGCTCTGATTGGTCAGATTGCTCAATCTGTTGTGATTGGTCTACTCTGCTCTGATTGGTCAGATTGCTCAGTCTGTTGTGATTGGTCTACTCTGCTCTGATTGGTCAGATTGCTCAATCCATTGTGATTGGTCTACTCTGCTCTGATTGGTCAGATTGCTCAATCTGTTGTGATTGGTCTACTCTGCTCTGATTGGTCAGATGCTCAGTCTGTTGTGATTAGCCTGCTCTGCTCTGATTGGTCAGATGGCTCAGTCTGTTGTGATTGGTCTACTCTGCTCTGATTGGTCAGATGCTCAGTCTGTTGTGATTGGTCTGCTCTGCTCTGATTGGTCAGACGGCTCAGTCTGTTGTGATTGGTCTGCTCTGCTCTGATTGGTCAGACGGCTCAGTCTGTTGTGATTGGTCTACTCTGCTTTGATTGGATCTGATGGCTCAGTCTGATGTGAATGGTCTACTGTGACAGAGTGACCTGTCCCTATGCCCATTGGTCTGTGCAACATACACACACACACACACACACACACACACACACACACACACACACACACACAGTCATCCCCTGCTTATCTCATCCTCCGTTCCTGCTGAGGCGGGCAGGTGCACATGCACGCCGATAGCAAGCTGGTCTGGTCTTCATATATACATACATATCCACTCCATCTCCATCCCCAACCATTTTCACACTGCACCTAACATACACATTAGCTTTGTCTTTCGTTTTGATGTTTTGTCCTGTTGTTGTGTTTATACCTACCTGTTGTGAGTGCTTGTCAGTGTCTGTGTTGTCGGTCTTCCGCATTGCGCCGCCTCCATCGGCAGTTTGAACCCGAGCACCTGGATAAGTAGAGCTGGGTCTGCTGTGGGTGGGCGTGTCGGGGTGACGCAGCTGGAAGCCGGCTCGCCCCCATCATCTTGTTTGTTACAGGGGGGATAAAAAAAATAGTTTTGACTGCATTTTGATTTCTATAAATATTTTATTTTTATATGTTTGTATATATTGGTGTCGTAATTTATATATTGGTGTTGTATGTCGATCTTGATTCAGTATCAGTTCATATGTATATAGCCTACTGTACATAAAAGGAAAAATAAGTTTGCCTTTTTAAGCACTATTTTAAACTTTTCTTGGGTTAAATTATATTTGCTCGCATTCATTACTATTCACTTGTGTGTGTGCTTATATAGGCCTAAGTATCATTAAAAATATTAGGATGTATATACTGCAAAACTATTTTTAAGCAATTAGACTAGATACATGTTTGGTTGTTTGTTTGTTTGTTTGTTTGTTTGTTTGTTTGTTTGTTTGTTTGTTTATTTATTTATTTATTAAATAGCCATACAGGCACATACTGGGTAATGGCATTACAAATGAAAATTAATATTTTTCCAGCCACAAAATGACTCTAATTTGCCTCGTTGCATTGGAATAAATATTATTAAACTAAAATATAGAAAATGTTTTAATTGAAAAATAGTTAAGGTGTATGGTCACATTTGACCACCGATGAGTGTGACCAATTAGTAAGGAATACCTGAGGGCTAAATACAAGAAAAACATTAATGTTAACAATGTTGCATCTCCGTTAGGGCTGCACGATTTGGGGAAAATATCTAATTGCAATTATTCTGGTAAAATTGCGATTTAAAATGCTATTTTTATTTTTACAAATTAAAAGTGTGTGTGTATATAATGTGTATTGTGTTTATATATTAATATGATTAATATTAATATGATGATTTTTATTATTGCTAAATAAATATATTTAACAAAATTAGAAATATTTAACATTTTTATGAATTAAAAATAGAGTATTTAAGAATAAATATAACAATATAATAATAATAATAGTAATAATAACA
The DNA here is from genome assembly GCA_018749465.1 of Paracanthobrama guichenoti. Lineage (NCBI taxonomy): Eukaryota > Metazoa > Chordata > Actinopteri > Cypriniformes > Gobionidae > Paracanthobrama > Paracanthobrama guichenoti. Next base: position 1,453,210 of record JAGHMJ010000036.1, read on the forward strand.
ATAATAATAATAATAATTATTGTTGTTATTATTATTATTATTATTATTATTATTATTATTATTATTATTATTATTATTATGATTATATTTTACAGAAAACTTATTTTACAAAAAAACTGCTGGGTTACCTGTTAATATGCAGACAGCCTATGACTAAAAATCATTAGAAAGGTCTAAGGATTTTTTTGCAAAAAATACAAATAATTTTAAAAAATCTGCTTTTTATCTGTGATATCAATTTCTTAAAGTCTGTTTTTATTATGAAATATGAGCCTTTTATGCATCCACTGTAGGGGAAGAAAACTCCTGTACACTGAAGAAAAACATGGATTGTCATAAATTATTTTGGAGAGAAGTATTATTTTTCTTATTTTTTTACCCAAAGGATTAATTCATACTGGAAGCCAGAGGGCACCCTCGAGCAGAAACGCCACATTTGCCTCAGAGAAGTAATCGTTTTCAGGAAATCCCTAATGTGAAGCTAACGCTGTGAAGCTGCATTAACAGAAGATAGAGACTCTTTGACTGATTAAACATGAAGAATAAACACGATTGCATCAAGATATGGTGTATTTGATTTCGATTAATCGTGCAGCCCTAATCTCCATCACTCTCCATAATAAAATGATAAATGTGGTGACATAATAAATCAATGCACACTATGATATACTGTTTACCAAAAATTACTGCAATAATAGCTGTTGTCTATTCAAATGTATTAATACAGCGCTGGTTTGTTTAGAACCATTGAGGGCTTCATGAACCACGTGACCGTGCGTGCCGCCAGGAGATGAATGTGGCATGTCGCAACTCTGTTTTTCAACAGCTCTGGCTCTAACTGTTATGTCACATTAGCGCCAAAACGCTATTTATTGTTTGAATTTTGTATTAAAACCTTTTAAAAAAAAAGAAGCTTAGAATTTGGTTTATATCAAAAGCAGGTTTGGCATGAGATTTACTTGGGCAGAGTGAGAGCGTGACGTCAAAGAGTTGGCAACCCTGGACTTACGGTCGAATGCAACGCACCCCGCGTGTGTGAGTATGTGTGAGAGAGAGAGAGAGAGATGCGTCAGTGACAGACGGAGGGAGAGCAGGGAAAGAAAATGCAGCTGAACGAATACACTGCGTGTTTTAAATAGCGTTAAAAATAAATTTAATAACGACACGCAATATGTGGTGGCTGGTGTTGATTCTGTGGCACACCACCACGAATTACTCTGTGTGGGAAACACTGTGTTGTGTTGTGTTGTGTTGTGTAAATGTATATCCTTGCCTGTTTACTTACCTCTTATGTTGTTAATGGTTTTAACCAGAAATGAGAAAGATCTGGGTTCAGTTTACCTGACTTGCGAGCGTGCAAGTGTGGTGCCGTGAGTGATCTCTATCTTTGAAGTAGTTGGCGTGTATATATTTATATTTTCTTTTCTTTTGTTCTTTTGCACAGTTTTTGTTTCTTTGTTTCTTTGTATATAGCATTGGGTCAGTTTTCACCTCTCGAGCACTGTAAAATTAATTTTTTATGCAAGTATTGCCATAATTTATTGGAGTTATATTTTTTGGGAAATGTCTCGGTTACGACTATAACCTTAGTTCCCTGAATAGGGAATGAGACGCTGTGTCACCGCTTTGGGAACGCCTCTGCGTGATTGCGTCGTGAAGCACGTATGTCATCAGTCCAATAGAGAGACAGAACGTCATAGGCGGGTGACGTCATAGACCCGGAAACTATAAAGTATACCGGTAAACACACGCCGTTAGCTTCTGGGACGGCCTAAAACAAGGCGCTTGCGGGCATGCGAGGAGTATGGCAGGGTGATATTCAGGGAACTAAGGTTACAGTCGTAACTGAGACGTTCCCTTTCAAGGAACGAGTATACCCATGTCCCCATACGAGGCCGGATGCCCACCTGCGGCATGGAGTTAAGAGGCGAGCACCCGAGACCCCGGAGTAGCATTAACATCAAGTTCATAGGACCTAATAAAGGTGTGCGGGGAGGACCACCCTGCCGCATCACAAATATCCTGCAGGGAGGCCCCTGCCGAAAGTGTCAAAGAGGCGGCCATACTCCTAGTGGAGTGGGACCAAACAGCCAAAGGAGAAGGCTGTCCGGCCGCCACATAAGCGAGTGAAATGGCCTCGACCACCCACTTGCTCATCCTCTGCTTTGAGACTGGACCCCCTCGAGGGTGGTCCAAAACAGACAAACAGCTGGTTGGTTCTCCTCCACAGGGCAGCTCTGTGGATATATGTGTCTAAAGCACAAACCGGGCAAAGCAGGTTAAGTTTTTCCTGGTCTGACGTCGAAAAAGGAGGAGGAGAGAAGGCCTGGAGAATAATAGGTCTCACAGGATTAGTGAGAACCTTAGGAATATACCCGGGCCTCGGCGTGAGGAAGGCCTTGGCCATACACGGGGCAAAGTCCAAGCACGAAGGTGCAACAGAGAGGGCTTGTAAATCTATTCTCTTCAAGGAAGAAATAGCAAGCAGGAGTATAGTTTTTAAAGTGAGAAACTTCTCGGAAACCTCCTTGAGTGGCTCGAAGGGAGCCTCAGAAAGGCCCTGCAGGACGATGGATAGGTCCCAGGCCGGCACCCTGGTGCGTGTCACAGGCCTTAGCCTCAGGGTTCCATGGAGGAAACGAGTTACTAGTGGGTGTCGCCCCAGAGAAACACCACTCAAAGGATTGTGGTAAGCTGCTATGGCCGCCACGTACACCTTTAGTGTGGAGGGAGCTAACCCAGCGGAGAACCTCTCCTGCAGGAACTCCAGCACTGCGCTCGCAGGGCAGTTAACTGGATCCCACAGGCGATCTCTACACCACAAGGTGAAGAGTCTCCACTTTAGGGAGCTCTGGAGTGTAGACTTGTCTCAACAACCTTGGTTGAGAGACCAGAACTTATGAGCTGGGCCCCCTCAGAGACCAGGCCCACAGTTTCCACAACTCCGGGCAAGGGTGTATGAAGACACTGCCCGCCTGAGAGAGAAGGTCCCTCCTGAGCAGAATCTCCAGGGGAGAGCCGTTGAGGAGAGACACAAGGTCCGAGAACCATACTCGGCCTGGCTAGAATGGAGCTACTAGCAGAAGACAGGCTCCATCCCGGCACACTCTCTATAGAACACCCGGAAGCAGAGCAATTGGGGGGAAAGCATACAGGGGCAGTCTCGGTCACTCCTGTACCATCGTGTCCAGCCCAAGAGGAGCTGGAGGCGACAGGGAGAACCACAGACTACAATGAGCATTCTTGTGAGTGGCGAACAGGTCCACATGAGCCCTGCCAAACTTCTCCCAAAGGAGCTCCACCACCTCAGTGTGGAGTCTCCACTCCCCGGGCCTCGGCCCCTGCCTCGACAGGATGTCTACTTCCACATTCTGGCTCCCTGGGATCTACATTGCCCTGACTGACAGCAATTTGCCCTGAGCCCAGAGGAGGATAAGACGCGCCAACTTGTATAAGCGACGGGACCTTAAACCTCCCTGATGGTTTATATAGGAGACCACCGATGTGCTGTCTGTGCGCACAAGCACATGATGGCCCCTGAGATGTGGCATGAAGGCCCTGGGCAGAGCGACCACTCATGGTCCACTCAGTGACCACTCCACCCTGCCACAGGCCCCGGGGCGGAGCAACCACTCATGCCCCCCCCAACCCGTCAGGGAGGCATCCGTGGTCAGAGACGCACGCTGACACGGTGTTGTGATTGGTCTGCTCTGATTTGTCAGATGCTCAGTCTGTTGTGATTGGTCTATTCTGCTTTGATTGGTCAGAGGGCTCAGTCTGTTGTGATTGGTCTGCCACTTACAACCCTATTACCATATGTGAATTTCAGCTCCGGAGGCTTCATCAGCACTTTATGAACAGTGATATGAATGAGTTTTTCTGTGTTAATTCCAGCGCGAGTCCTCCGCTTCAGTGGATTTGCAGTGCTGAAAACAGTGTCTTCTTGACATGTCATCAACACAAACCAAACTCTTTCAGGCCTCAACCACAACTACAATGTTTGAGAGCGGGACAAAGTAGACATTGTTATACATGTAATATTATGTAGTATGTACAAACCCGATTCCAAAAAAGTTAGACACTATACAAATTGTGCATAAAAACAGAATGCAATGATGTGGAAGTTTCAAATTTCAATATTTTATTCAAAATACAACATAGATGACATATCAAATATTTAAACTGAGAAAATGTATAATTTTAAAGGAAAAATTGTTGATTTTAAATTTCATGGCATCAACACATCTCAAAAAAGTTGGGACAAGGCCATGTTTCCCACTGTGTGGCATCCCCTCTTCTTTTTCTAACAGTCTGCAAACGTCTGGGGACTGAGGAGACAAGTTGCTCAAGTTTAGGAATAGGAATGTTGTCCCATTCTTGTCTAATACAGGCTTCTAGTTGCTCAACTGTCTTAGGTCTTCTTTGTCACAGCTTCCTCTTTATGATGCGCCAAATGTTTTCTATGGGTAAAAGATCTGGACTGCAGGCTGGCCATTTCAGTACCCGGATCCTTCTTCTACACAGCCATGATGTTGTAATTGATGCAGTATGTGGTCTGGCATTGTCATGTTGGAAAATGCAAGGTCTTCCCTGAAAGAGACGACGTCTGGATGGGAGCATATGTTGTTCTAGAACTTGGATATCCCTTTCAGCATTGAAGGTGCCTTTCCAGATGTGTAAGCTGCCCATGCCACACGCACTCATGCAACCCCATCCCATCAGAGATGCAGGCTTCTGAACTGAGCGCTGAGAACAACTTGGGTTGTCCTTGTCCTCTTTAGTCCGGATGACATGGCGTCCCAGTTTTCCAAAAAGAACTTCAAATTTTGATTGGTCTGACCACAGAACAGTTTTCCACTTTGCCACAGTCCATTTTAAATGAGCCTTGGCCCAGAGAAAACGCCTGCGCTTCTGGATCATGTTTAGATATGGCTTCTTTTTTGACCTATAGAGTTTTAGCTGGCAACAGCGAATGGCATTGTGTTCACAACAATGTTTTCTGGAAGTATTCCTGAGCCCATGTTGTGATTTCCATTACAGTAGTATTCCTGTATGTGATGCAGTGCCGTCTAAGGGCCCGAAGATCACGGCATCCAGTATGGTTTTCCGGCCTTGACCCTTACGCACAGAGATTGTTCCAGATTCTCTGAATCTTTGGATGATATTATGCACTGTAGATGATGATAACTTCAAACTCCTGAGAAACTCCTTTCTGATATTGCTCCAGTATTTTTGGCTGCAGCATTGGGGGAATTGGTGATCCTCTGCCCATCTTGACTTCTGAGAGTCACTGCCACTCTGAGAGGCTCTTTTTATACCCAATCATGTTGCCAATTGACCTAATAAGTTGCAAATTGGTCCTCCAGCTGTTCCTTATATGTACATTGAACTTTTCCGGCCTCTTATTGCTACCTGTCCCAACTTTTTTGGAATGTGTAGCTCTCATGAAATCCAAAATGAGCCAATATTTGGCATGACATTTCAAAATGTCTCACTTTCAACATTTGATATGTTATCTATATTCTAATGTGAATAAAATATAAGTTTATGAGATTTGTAAATTATTGCATTCTTTTTTTATTCACAATTTGTACAGTGTCCCAACTTTTTTGGAATCGGGTTTGTAGTATTTCTGATACAGTTCAGAATCGATTCTTTCTTTTAAGAGGCAATTACTTTATTGGTATTATTACTTTTTATGGTATTAAGATGCATTTTGGTCGATCAGATCACAAGTAGATGAGGGAGACACATTCCGTTTACATCTGTGGTTTAAACCTGTCTTTTTTGTCCACTTTCAACCACTTCTGTCCTGATTTCTTCGAAGGGAGGGTCTGTGGGTGGGTAAATTAATGTTTTTATTCAGATCTTTTGATCTAATGGACAAAATAGGCGCACAAAATTTACATATGAACACGCCCAGGGACAAGGGGAAAACATACAGAGAGCAGCAGGAGCTTTCGTTTCTGCTCTGACAGCCGCAACAGAAATCGGGAATGATGAGAGAACGTTGTGCTTGGTACGTTTTTCATCTTCAAACCAGACTTGGGTCTCCAGGCGTTAAAGTTTAAATTTCATCTGGCTAGCGCTCTTCCCATAATGTTTAATGTTAGGTCAGTAGGCGGAGAGTAGACGCTCTTTTGTGGCTGTATGAACACATTTGATCACATGAGCGTTTACAGTATGAAAGTAATCCAGTCAAATGTGTTTGACTACTGCTGGAAATGGACAAGCTCAAAATGTTTTAGAGTCCGTTTACACCTGTATTTAGCATCGTCCAAATGTGATCCGATTGACCAAAACGCATCTTAATACCAGGTGTAACATATATTACACACTGCATAAAAGGTAATATTGAAGAAGCATGATAGGGGCACTTTAATCAATCGACAATGTACACACATTTTTTTAAAGGGAGGCATGTTAAGACTAGACTATTGTAACTAAATAACTAGTTAAAAAACTACTGAATTGGCTTAACTTGAGCACATGGTATGAGGTGCATGATTTGTGTTCGGAGCATGTTTCGGAACGTGTGTTTCTGTAGATGGATGGTCAGGAGTAAAGTAGCGTGGTCTGAAAGGAGACCGCAGACCTGAGGAGAACAGGGTCTATCAGGAGAGAGGGTCTATCAGCACAGGCATCAATGGAAATTTGAGTGGGGGCCATTAAGCAGAAGGAACAGTAGCAGAGTGGGGGGATGAGACAGGGAAAGAGGGAGAGAGAGAAAGAGGGAGAGGGACAGGGAAAGGATTGTTCGGAACAGACTGACTGTCCTTTTAGTCTTATCTCTCACAGCTTCTTTTACAGAAAACTAAGGAGCGAGCGAGAGCGAATGAGAGAAGGAAAAAAAGAACACTTTCTCTCCCTGCTATTTTCCCTTTCTCTGATTTCTCCTCTCTCCGTCTCACTCCATTTCATTCCTCTTTATTTCTTTTGTCCATTTCTCTCAGTCTTTTCCTCCACACCTCTTTTTGCCTCTCTGGGCTGAGTTGTATCTTCTCAGAGCTGAATCACGCCTCCGTTAAAGGAATATTCCAGCATCTGTGGCCTGCGTGTCTACTGCCGCCAAAAATAATGTCAAAGTAATGAAGAATAACTTGTCACTCTGTTTGCAAAAAGATTATGGGAAATGTATTGACGGTAATGTAACTACAATTGAAGTCTGTAGGACATTAAGGAGTGTTTAAAACAGAAACGTGAAGCTCAGATTTTTGCTATTATTCCTTTGCTATAAAAGCTTTTGAGCTGTGACATTTTCTAAATTGTCTTATTAGCATTAAGTCTACTTATGGACTACTGGCTATCTGTTTGTGATGTAAACAGAACTTTTGTAAATAGTTCCTTTGTACACTCTAAAAAATGCTGGGTCAAAAACAACCCAAGCTGGGCTGAAAATGGACAAACCCAACAATTGGGTTGTTTTAACAATGTGCTGGGCAGTTTTATTTAACCCAACTATTGTTTAAAAATTACTGCATGGCTGGCATTAAATGAACCCAAAATAGTTTGTAAATTTAAAAATCAGACACATAATTACTAGAGGCAACAATAATAATCAAAAGGTGAATATTTATTAAGAAATGTCATAAATGTTTATTGTTGAATTATTATTTATTAAACATTAATAAATGTTCATTTCCATCATACTTTTAACCAAACGAATACAGTAATTTTTAAACAATAGTTGAGTTAAATTAATACCCGGCCAGCAGGTTGGGCAAACATTTAACTCTGTGTAAAAAAACAAAAAACAGTTGCTGGGTGTGTCCATTTTCAACCCAACTTAGGTTGTTTTTACCCCAGCATTTTTTAGAGTGTATCCTTGTGCATATCAACCCTAAATTACTGTTGCACGGTCATGAATGGAGTTGGATATGGCTATAACTTGCACAGACTTAGTGATTTTAATACACTAGTCTCATATTAATAATTAACTTTCAAAACAGTGTTTTTTTATTTTTACTGATACTGCATCAAAACTAGCAATAGACTTTACTTGTATTGATGAATGGGGAACATTCCTCTTGTGAAAAAGTGTGCTTTAATTGTATTGAATGTGCACTTGTAGTATACTTCAAATCTTCAAAGAATGACTAACATACTAAAGCGCATGTAAAGTACTTGATTATTATTACTACATTCAAAGTTAATATATTTTAAATGCACTAAATTGTGTACAAATGTGTAATTATAAAGATGTGCTAAGTGGGTCAATTCATGTAATTGTAAGTAACATGCAATTAAGGGCCCGAAGACATTACATTCAGGTCACATGCTTTTAATTATATTCTTTTTATCATTTCTGCATTATGCTTTGCGAGAGTATGCTAAAGTGTTTCAAGAATGTGAAGCTAACCTGTAAAATTGTTTGTCATTTGAGCTGTAAAGTCTCTGAATTTCACTTTTTAGGTGGAACTACTTTTTTCGGTGGATGAACTATCACAGATGTGGAGCTTATTGTGTTTATCCTGAACTATTCCTGTAACATCTGATCTGCTGCCTTTGTTTGTTCAGCATGGATTCATTCGATACCTGCTCAACCCCACAGCATGTTATTTTACAATGAATATCTGCCTGAAAGGTTTGAGCTGCAATAACACCAGCAGTTTAAACTTAGAAATACAGACATCAATACATGTCGGGTCCTAAGTCAGGCTTCTCTCTGTAGTTACTTACAAACAAATAAGTAAAGATCAGAAGATTTATTTCATCAAAATAAGTTGTTTTGTCATTTAAAAATAGCAGTGTAACGCGAGTTACTGAATGTAATCAGATTACTTTTTTCAAGTAACTATGCGATGGAGCGTTTTATCATAGGACTCGCGCCCGGATTGATATGGTAAAATTGACGTCATCATTACTGTCTTTACAATCGCTGTGTACTGAGGATGCCTCCAGAGCTGAAGAGCAGTTTCATTTCCAGTATGCGCTGTGAGTGATAGGGCCGTCTGGCCAATCAGAGAAGAGTAGGCTCTCGGAAAGGAGGAATTTAGAGAGACTGATTCATCCAATGAGTCGTTTGAGAATCATTGAACATTGTGGTGATGTGCAATGTATATTATGAGAATTTTTTTTATCTGTGTAACCTTTGTAAACCTGTTGTTGGAGACTCCAAAACAAAATCAGGAAACTTTAAAATAGCATAACAGGGACACTTTAAGCAACACATTTCTGTTAAGTGTTTTTGTTTTATTGTTAAAGTAGTGATTAAGCAGCAGAGCTGAAAGGTTTGTTGGAGCTGCGCCCTCTACTGTACAGACGTGATGCAGTTAGTTAATTTTTAGTGAGTAATGCAATATTGGAATGCATTACTTTTTAAAAGTAACTGATAACTAATTAATTTGGATCAAGTGAAAGGTTAGACTCTTTGAATAAGATGACATACATGTTGCTGGTGTTTTTATTATTTAATATTTTTTTCATTCCATACATTTTTGATGCTTTTAGATTTCATTTTCTTTTATTTAAAAATTCCATTAGGAGTATAATTAGGTGTGTTTCAATCATCATAACCATAAAGTATTAAACATAATTTTTGATTACATAAATCATAAATCATACAGACATTAATCATACCTCAAATCGTGGAGCTTGTTGAAGATATTCATATTTAGACATGGTTTTGATCTTGCAGATAGAAAAACATGGGTAGACTACCTGAATATCATATTAGACTTATTGGTGGTATCTTTTTACTTAAGCCCTAGCAACACCCTAGCAACCACCCACAACAATTTAGCAGCACTGTGGCAACCACCCACAACACTTCAGCATGGCAGTGACATGTTTTTCATGGGCTGGATCTTACTTTTTCTTCAGTAAATGAAAAAAATGTATTGTTTGTCTTGCATTGCGCCTTTTAAACAGTGACATCCTCATGTTCACGCACCGTCTTTGTGTGTATGTACATCGGCGTAGCATGTTTAATGTCTGATAGAGAGGAGATGGGAGGGGTGCGTGTGTGAGGGTGAGGATAATTAGATATCAAAGGCAGGGGTGGGGAGGGAGGCAGAGGTCTTCTCTGATGCTAAAGCACTTATTAATGAGATAGGCCTTATCTGTCCTCCTCGGAGGAATTCTGCCTTTGATCGGCCCCACTTTGGACTTAATACATTTTTGATTGATAGGCGGAGATGACAGAGGAAAGAGGTGAGGAGAAGAGAGAGAGAGAGATAGAGAGAGGGAGGGCAGGCCAGGCCAGTAAAGATGGAGATGCAGTTGTTTCAATGCCCTTCATTTGACAGAATAACCAGTGAAACAGGATCATGGGAAGGCATTAATTCTACATCGCACACACATACTGGAAGGGAGAGAGATGTTGAGCGATCCGCCGTCGATGACTCACGGACCACACAAGGGAGCAATGCTGTTGATGGCTAGCAGGAGGAATTCTGGGAAGTTATCGAAGGTGGGCACAGTAATAGATAACACACGGCTCTCAATAACACACAAACACCACATACGGACACACAGGCGATGTGTCACCTTCTCTTCCTGCGACTGAACGTAGCCATTAAAGCCGAGCGACTCCATGTCGTGTGTCTCTGTCAGAACAAGTGGAGCGAAAGGAGAAAGAAGGACGGGAGGGAAGGGAGGGATAAAATGAGAGAAGCCATAACTCCAACTCTGTCACTGTCTATTACTTACATTCATCATAAACTTACGTTGATTAAGTTTGATTAAGTTATAATCAAACAAGGCATTCCCGGCCCCAACACACACATGCTTATATCCACATATGACATTCTTCATAAAGACAGAATATTGATCACCTTGACAAGACATTACAGCATGCCAAATAAATTGTTACAAAAACAAAAGTGGAAGGCAGGTTGAAACGTCCTGTTTGGAAGAATGAATGGAAGCCTACTGCGACATACAGTAGAAACGACCAAACTGTACATTAACTAATATAACAAACATTGAAGAAAGTTCTGTTTTATTTGCAAATGTCTCTATGTGGTGAACTGATGTTTTTGTGAAGTAGCTTTAAAAACATAATAATGGTTTTTTTTGTTTGTTTTTTTTGTTTTTTTAGATAAAGCAAAACAAACATTTTTGGAACATTGTGTGTCTATTACTTTAAATTAAAACAGTCTGCAAGACTATTTTATCCCCATTGTCTTTTTGCTCTAAAATAATACAAAGATGAGCAACACACAATAGTTGAGTCTGATAGGACGAGAGATATAGTTTATCAATTACTTTTAAAATATGAGATTATTGTCATAATATTAATCTGTAGGTTACATCATTAATTTGGGGTCAGTATGATTTTTTTCTTAAAGAGATGTGAATGTGCATGTGTGTGAGTACCGCTATTTGAGTGCTTTTAAACATGGCTTGTCCAATAAGCATTTAGAGCAAAGACTATCCATTTTATCATTACATTTTATGTCTGAGGGGTCAATAAATGTTCAGAATTATTGAGTTTGCTCTGAAGTAATCAAACTCCAGCAAGGTCTGCAAACCCCGGTCAAAATCAGGATCCTTCTAAAAGTATTCTGGACATTTCTCATGCAGGGTGATTCTATTTGACTAATTTTCTCTGCTGAGAAGAGTATACGAGTAGGTGAGAATCAAAAAGACAGAAGAACGAAATGTGATGACAAAAATGGAGGCAAAATCCCAAAGGAGGTCAAATCCCATTTCTGCTCCATGAGTGGTACTCCAGAGATGGAGGACAGACAGGGAAAGAGCTATAAAGTATGGAGCGACAGCACACACATCACGCAGACAGGCCTGCCGCCTGCTCAGCTGATAACACAGCCCGTCTCACACCTCTCTCACCCTATCAACACCATCCATCATGCACCCACAACCCCCCGTCCCAAAGCCCACCTCCACCCAGCCCTGCCCAGCCACACCTGCTGTATACAGCTCCCATCTCCATCTGATATGACCGTCATCAACCAGAAAGAAAGATCTTCAGACACAACGTGTATCATCGATAATATAAACCCTCTTAGATTGGACATTGCCATGCACTCAGTCTTGTGAAGCAGGCAAATAATTTCTCTCTGCAGATAACTTCTTGGAAATCTGCAGCTTTCTGAAGAAATTCTGCAGATGGGTCTTTGTTTTCAGGAAACAACAACAAAAATTGTGTCATAGAATTGCAGTAATTTACCTTTTATCTACACTGTATTGCCAAAAGTATTGGGACACCCCTCCAAATCATTGAATTATAGTGAGAGGGGATTATAGTGTGGGGTTGTGTTTCATGGGTTGGGCTTGGCCCCTTTGATCCAGTGAAAGGAACTCTTAATGCTTCAGCATACCAAGGCATTTTGGACAAATTTTCAAGCACAATAAACCTCAACAAGAATCGGAAATTACCCCATTTGTGTGGCACCTCGAGTCTTGTAGTCAAACAGAATCAAGATAACAGCATTGTCCTCTTTTCCATGGATTAAGATAACTTTTTGCGGTACTAAAACAGTTCTAAGGTATGTTTGCTGCCAATGATACAATGCTTTTAACTAATGTAAAGGCCCACTGAAGTGCCTTACGCACAGCATTGTTCAATGTGTTGACGATTTCCACTGAAACAGGAAGACACGGCTGGACATATCAAACAGCTCCTCCCCTTATAAAATAACCCATAGCGTTTTGTTTATATCACAGCTCAGCCAGAGCCGTTGAACTTGTTAAAGATGCAGTTTCCTCCTAATCTCTAAAGGCCAATTCACACTGCACAGACAAATGGCAACAAACACCAGCAAACAAGTTGCCCTTTGGATTTAGAATTTTATGAAAAATAACTGTCATGTTCACATTAGAATTAAGCTTTGTATCAGTAGAAACCCAGTAGTATGTTCAAATTATCGTACTTTCCCCCCTCATATCCCCCAGAGACGAGAGAATTATGTATTTTATTTCTGGAAAAAAGAAAGAACAGTTCCCCTCCTTGAACTGGTGGAGGGGTTTGAGTATCCGAATGACCCTGGGAGCTATGTTGTCTGGGCTATATGCCCCTGGTAGGGTCTCCCAAGGCAAACAGGTCCTTGGTGACAGGCCAGACTAAGAGCAGTTCACAAACCAAATATGAGTCAAATTAAAACAAGGACCGAGACATTGCCCGGCATGGCGCAGCCGGGGCCCCACCCTGGAGCCAGGTCTGGGGTTGGGGCTTGTATGCGAGCACCTGGTGGCCAGGCCTACCCCCATGGGGCCCGGCCGGGCTCAGCCCGAATGAGCGACATGGGGCCACCCTCCCGTGGGCTCACCACCTGCAGGAGGGATCATATGGGGCCGGTGCGTAGTGGATCGGGTGACAGTTGAAGGCTAGGCCCCCGACAACCCGATCTCTGGACACGGAAACTGGCCTTAGAGACGTGGAATGTCACCTCGCTGGCGAGGAAGGAGCCTGAGCTTGTGTGGGAGGTTGAGAGGTACCGGCTAGAGATAGTCGGGCTCACCTCCACACACAGCTTGGGCTCTGGAACCACACTTCTTGAGAGAGGCTGGACTCTCTACCACTCTGGAGTTGCCTGTGCTGAGTGCTCCAACTGGAGACTCCATCGTTCTATTGGGGGACTTCAACGTACACGTGGGCAGTGACACCTGGAGGGGCATGATTGGGAGGAATGCCCCTGATCTGAACCCGAGCGGTGTTGTGCTACTGGATTTCTGTGCTTCTCACGGCTTGTCCATAACAAACACCAGACCCAAACGTACTGTGAGGGTCTGTTGGGAACGTTTGGCCAAGCCTCCTGTCAGAGAGATCTTCAACTCCCGAGGGAGTCTGGAGATATTGAGTCCGAGTGGACCATGTTCTCCATCTCCATTGTCGACTCGGCCGCTCGGAGCTGTGGCCGTAAGGTCTCCGGTGCCTATCGAGGCGGAGATCCCCAAACCCGGTGGTGGACACCGGAAGTAAGGGTTGCCGTCAAGCTGAAGGAGACCTATCGGGCCTGGTTGGCTTGTGGGACACCTGAGGCAGCTGACAGGTACAGGCAGGCCAAGCGGACTGCAGCCCGGGTAGTTGTGGAGGCAAAAAATCGGGCCTGGGAGGAGTTCAGTGAAGCCATGGAGAAAGACTATCGGTTGGCCTCGAAGAGATTCTGGCAAACCGTTCGCCGCCTCAGGAGGGGGAAGCAGTGCCCTACCAACACTGTTTACAGTGGAGATGGGCAGCTGTTGACCTCAACTGGGGATATCGTCGGACGGTGGAAGGAATACTTAGAGGATCTCCTCAATCCCACCAACACGTCTTCCTTTGAGGAAGCAGTGGCTGAAGGCTCAGAGGTGGATTTGTCCATCACCCGGGCTGAAGTCATCGAGGTAGTTAAGTCACCGGGGTGGATGAGATCCGCTCTGAGTACCTCAAGTCTCTGGATGTTGTGGGGCTGTCTTGGTTGACACGCCTCTGCAACATCGCATGGCAGTTGGGGACAGTGCCTCTGGACTGGCAGACCGGGGTGGTGGTCCCTCTTTTCAAGAAGGGTGGTGGTCCCTCTTTTCAAGAACGGGGACTGGAGAGTGTGTTCCAACTACAGGGGATCACACTTCTCAGCCTCCCTGGGAAAGTCTATGCCAGGATACTGGAGAAGAGAATTCGGCTGATAGTGGAACCTCGGATTCAGGAGGAACAGTGTGGTTTTCGCCCCGGTCGTGGAACACTGGACCAGCTCTATACCCTTTCCAGGGTGCTGGAGGGTTCATGGGAGTTTGCCCAACCAATCCACATGTTTTGTGGATTTGGAGAAGACATTCGACTGTGTCCCTCGTGGCGTCCTGTGGAGGATGCTCTGGGAGTACGGGGTCCCTTGCTTAGGGCTGTTTGGTCCCTGTACGACCGGAGCAGGAGCTTGGTCCGCATTGCCAGCAGCAAGTCAGACTTGTTCCCAGTGCATGTTGGACTCCAGCAGGGCTGCCCTTTGTCACCGGTTCTGTTCATAATTTTTATGGACAGAATTTCTAGGCGCAGCCAAGGGCAGGAGAGTGTCTGGTTTGGGGACCATGTGATTTTGTTGCTGCTTTTTGCAGATGACGTTGTTGTGTTGGCCTCCTCAGACCAGGACCTTCACTGTGCACTGGGGCGGTTTGCAGCCGAGTGTGAAGCGGCTGGGATGAGAATCAGCACCTCCAAATCCGAGGCCATGGTTCTCAGTCAGAAAAGGGTGGCTTGCCCACTTCAGGTTGTTGGAGAGTTTCTGCCTCAGGTGGAGGAGTTCAGGTATCTTGGGGTCTTGTTCACGAGTGAGGGAAGGATGGAACGGGAGATTGACAGACGGATCGGTGCAGCTTCTGCAGTAATGCGGTCGATGTACCGGTCTGTCGTGGTGAAGAAGGAGCTGAGCTGTAAAGCTTGCTGTGGGTCATGACCGAAAGGACATGATCCCGGATACAGGCGGCCAAAATGAGCTTTCACCGCAGGGTGGCTGGGCGCTCCCTTAGAGATAGGGTGAGAAGCTCGGTTACTCTGGAGCCTCAGAGTAGAGCCGTTGCTCATCCACATCGAGAGGAGCCAGTTGTTGTGGCTCGGGCATCTATTTCGGATGCTTCCTCAACGCCTTCCCGGAGAGGTGTTCCGGGCATGTCCCACTGAGAGGAGGCCCCGGGGAAGACCTAGGACACGCTGGAGGGATTATGTCTCCCGACTGGCCTGGGAACGCCTCGGGGTTCCCCCGGAAGAGCTGGGGGAAGTGGCTAGGGAGAAGGAAGTCTGGCCGTCTCTGCTTAGACTGTTGCCCCTGCGACCCGGCCCCGGATAAGCGGAAGATAATGGATGGATGGATGGATTTCTGGAAAAAATTCTCAGATGACGCAAATATCATCAGTTTGCATCATGAGGATTTTTTGGCCAGAGGCTAAAGACTACAGCCAGTAGTAGGAGCTAGTTCCTTGTTTTCAACCTGCCCATAGGGGGTGGGATCCCACTCACAGAATGTAAATGCGCACGACTGTTTGGGCATTCATAACAGAGTGGTGTGGAGCAAAGTGATTGTTTCAACTTTTCAATGAATTCCTGAAAAAAGTTAAAAGCTTCTATAGGCATGATCTGAAAACGCGCCAGACTGGACACGTGCGTGAATGACAGTGAGGCCGTGAATGACTGCTGTGCTTAGCTCAGCTCAGCTCTTCGCTATCGTGATGAATGAGATCTGACCTCTGCTGCATTTCTGCCATGAATTTCGAAACCCTGAACGAAATTATTTTATTACTATGAAAATCAAAATGACGGTGGGGGCAGTGTTATGGTGGGCAAGTGATAACCAGTAGCCGTGGCTTGGGAGTGGCCTCGTTGGGGAGCGAAGCAACTGCATTCTGGGAGTTGCTGTCTTTCATCCACATGAGACAAAAATAAATTGTGTTTTTTTTTTAAGTCTAGAAGGCACCAAATTCAAAAATAAATTTACATTTCTACTACATAAATTACTCAGTTTAAATACACATTCATCTTCCCAGAGCTGAAGTACCCCTTTAAGGATACCATCCCAGTGACAGCCATTTGTACTTTAAAAGGTACAATTTTGTACTTTTTTTTTTTTTTTTTTTTTTTTTTTTGAGAGAGAGAGAGAGAGTATGAGGACTTTAACTTTAGGTAATTATTTGCTACAGTAACATTAACTTGCCAAATCAAGTTACTTTGTTGGTTAGTCTGTAAGTCAAGTAAATGTGTCTCAATACATTTTTCCTAATGTTACCCCATCAAACTTTTCCCAACCTGTTGTACCGAATACTTTTGCTGAGCTTAAGGGTAACATCTGTCATTGTCAATAGTTACAAGGCAAATAAAAAAAACAGTGTCAATTAGGGCTGCACGATTATGACAAAAATCGATTATTAAATTGTAACTGTGATTTATTAAATATGATTATCCCAATTTACATTGGATGATGTTTTGAATAGCTTTATACCATTGTCTGAAGCAACTGCATGCCATATTTTTTATATAAAAATGGGATACAAAAATATGGAACTTAGTTATAGGAACTAGGCATCAGGATGGTTCCCCCGGGAACTAAATGTTTCCCTAGGGTCATTTTCCTGATTGCATTCGCACCACCAGTAGAAACTCTGAAGTGACGTAAGCCACGCTTATTGTTGTGACTTTTATTTTGACGGCGTAGAGAACGCCAGAGACTGAGCACAGAGCGCTCACATTCTCCGTCTTCATTAGCTTACGATCTGTTTAACAGTCCTGTCTAATATGTTAAAGAAAGTAAACATTATATGAAAAAGTATTAGCTTTAGCCGTGTGGTTGATGTCCAATGTCACTAGCTGAGCAAAAATACATCATCATGTTTCGCTTGCTCCACTCAAAGTTGCGTTGGATTCTCTCCTTAGCATAAGGGTTGAGAGGTCCATATATCACTGATTTCCATGTTAGTTCGGCTTTTTAAAAATTGCGGGTGCTATTCTGCCAGTCAGTGTACACTTTCGTCACTGGTAGTTCCTATTGTGCTGGGTTAAGCCTTGTTTATACTTTCGTCTGGCTCTGCAGCGCGAGTCTCTGCTGACTACGTGCTCGCCTCGTCCGTTTGGGGAGGTGTTTATACTTGACACGCTCACCATTGTGCTATTCTTTGAAACGACAGAGGGCGACTTCCCAATTACAATAGTAATTGTTCTATAAACCATCAGGAAACAGCGGTGAGAAGTAGTACACACTTCAGAGTCCCTACTCTGAAGTAGTTGAGGGCTGCGCCCGAAAACCTAGGCAGCTGACTCGCTGCCTCACTGCCTTATCAGACAATGATTTGTAAGGCAGAGTTTGTGCATGAAGGCACCTCATGAAGCTGATTTAATGATCTACAGCAAAATAGAGAGAGCTTTGGTGAGAACTAAACAAATATTAATTACTACACTAGAAATGACATCAGAAGTGGAAAATGTTGGTAAAAAAAACTTGCATACAAACTGACCAGCAAATGCAACTTTCGGACGCCATCTTTTTTTCAGCTCTTCTGTCACTGAATGGAAAGCACAGGATTGTGGGATATCAAAGGCAGCGATACATGCTGCCTTAAAAAATCGATCAGATGAAGGTCTCTCAGGAGGCAGGAAGTAAAGCTAACATTGGACATGCCTTAATGCCTTCCTACCTTGAAATGTGTCCTCCGAAGGCAGCATTTTCCAGGTTTCGGACATAGCCCACATTTGCCTCTCACAACGTAACATGCTCTAAACACACCTCTTAAGCACACAGAATAATACATGTGTATTTGTTTTTTTGTTTTTTGTAATTGTGGCTTTGAACGATTACATAATCATGGCATAAGTAATCGTGATTAGAAATTTGATTAATTGTGCAGCCCTACTTTAAATATATATATATATATATATATATATATATATATATATATATATATATATATATATATATATATATATATATATATATATATATATATATATATATATAAAATACACACATTTATATTTATTTATTTTTTTATTATTATTATTTATTTAATTTTTTTTTACTTGAAGCAAATATTATATATATATATATATTTTTTTTTGGGTCAGAGTGCACCAGAATGCTTTGTTTACATGGAAAAATAACAAAAATCTTCTTGACCTTGCATTCCAGACCAGACCTTGCATTCTGTTTTGCTTCCTTATTTCAAAAACAGAAATGTAAAAAAAATTCTCAATTCTAAATGAGACACAGCCCTAGTGTGTTCTCCCACATTTTAACTGAAAAATTATTATTTACCCAAGACATTTTTTTTTGAAATGTGGTTTGTATCAACCTTGTTACATTTAAATTATTTCAATGTTGAATGTCAAATGTGGAAAATTGACTTAAAAGTAGCATCATTCACAAACGTCAACACATCCCCCACACATTGCATATTAATGTATTAGATATTTAGCCTCATTTGATAATGCCTTCAGGCACCAGTAAGCCTGTATAAATCTGAGGTCCATTTAAAACTTTTTACCTTGTTGAAATCCACAACATTCTGCAGACTTTCCCCCACGATCTGCATAGAAAATGTGAAAAAGTGTTTAAATTCAGTCTGGGCCTCATATAACCCACATGTAATAGTTTAACCACAGTCATAACAAATGCTGCAGTTAGTGTGTCACATGAGAGTCTTGTTCGTAAACTAACTCTGATCATGTTTAAGGTACCTTCCAGTATGCATTTGTGAAAGTTTTTTGAAAGTTCTTCTGCTGAAATGTAATTTGCACATGTGCATCAAACTCCTGGCATCCCGTTGTCAGAAATTACAATTAGACGAAAATATATCCAAAGAGAAGCAAATGACCCTTCAAGGCCACTATTGTTCTCTCATCACTCTGGGTTTTGTTTGCGTATCTCATCCGACTCGCGTGTCCTTGTTGCTCTGTGTGAGTTTGTACTCGTGTGTGAGGGAAGTAATTATGCAAATGATGGTTGACGTCCCAGTGAGGCACAATGTCGATACGAACACCCCGTTAGCCACATGTGCCTGTGTATTTACACACGCACGCATTTCATCCCTCCGAATGACCTGTGACCCTGCAGTTGCACAACTCTCTCCGTTCTAGAGCGACAGGTTCAGAAGACGGATGACAAAAGGCCCAACAATGACTGTCATTGTGGCTGTTCCTGCTCCATTTTATCTGTCTACGGGGAAGACCCAGAACCCAGGGTATAAAAATACTTAAATATTGAATGAAAGGAAAAGAGTGCTGTCAAACTCTTTATTTAAGCTGTCTGAAGAACTGCCTGATGGACCGCAGTCTTTTTGTCTGTCTAACGGTCTCGCAGTTTTATGAAGCCATTTTCGAGTTATGGATGTGTTCCCTCATTATTAGCCATTCTTTTTTTCTGTAGAAAAGAAGTGTCACTTTCATTCAGGTTCAGATGATTGACAAGTGAAGCTTGAGAAGTTTCAAATGAGTGTGATGAGTTTCAGTCTGCAGTCATTAACCGAAACATATGCAAATGGATGTGAATGCAGACTCTTTTAGGTGCATAACAGAATTCATAACACAAGTGAGTGTTTTGACAAGATAAAAAGTTAAATCAAAAGTCAGAATTGTACAGCAAAATTATAATTTTTTTTTTTTTAAACAGCTATGGGACACTAGCTGAAAAAACACCAGTTACATTTTTATGTTTATCTACTGCTGCAAAATACTTTATACCATCCAGTTTCATTGTACAAACATTAGAAATGAACTCTATCGTTCTGTGGTTTATTACCGCCAAAGTAATGGAAAAACACATTTTGAACTGAGCACAAAATACGTACAGTGCAGGGCCGCATGCTTGCAGTTTACTAGAGTATATTTCTGGCCTAAATTTCATTTCTTCAGGCAACAATTTCATTTTATTATCTGTCCAATTGAGATTGTAACGCTACTTTTAACCCGCTAATGTAGCCAGTTTAAAAGTTTTCATTTGTGTGACATTGTTATTACGTTTTCGTAATAACAACATTAGCCAGTAGCAGCGGTGGGTTGACACACATGTAATCTGGCTATAGTTGTGGTTATTACAGTGATCCAGTAGTGGTGGGGTTATTTATGTTATTGTGGTTTTACAACCGAAGGGAATGCAAACGACTGAGCGGCCTAAACGGATTACATTACACAGTCATTTCTCCCTTTCTCCTCCCTCTCCCTGCGTCTCTCCATCCATACCATACCTGCCCGTCTCTCTCTCTCTCGCTGCTTTTTTCTCTATGCCTGGGGAGGGAATTGGGCTTGTTATGCATGTTCAGTAACAGGAGAGCCTATTGAAGGAGCCTTGCTGCTAATTTGCCATGGCCATGTTCCCCCTGAGTGAAGGAGATCTGCCTCACCCCACACACACACACACACACACACACACACACACACACACACACACACACACACACACACACAAACACGTTTGTTTTTGTGAATTGTAGGGACATTCCATAGGTGTAATGGTTTTTATACTGTACAAACCGTATTTTCTATCCCCCTACACTACCCCTACCCCTAAACCTACCCATCACAGGAAACTACACATTTTTACTTTCTCCCCGAAAAACTCATTCTGTATGATTTATAAGCCTTTTGAAAAATGTCCTCATAAGTCACCCTCTCCTTATAATACCTATGTCATACCCATGTCATTATATACATTTGTGTCCTGATACACACACACACACACACACACACACACACACACACAATATGAAAGCAAGAAATTTATAGAGAGAATTTAGCAAACAGAGTTTAATATTAAGATATGTGGAACCTGATTTAAATAAAGCATAAAATCAGGCTGCCAATAAAGGGCCAGATTTTCTAACAGCTTTCTCCAGCGCAAACCCTCTTTTAGCGTTAAACTTCTGTCAGGATTTACTAAAGACACGCCCTGAAAAATTTGCACTTTAAAGGCGTGGACAACAGAGGTGTCAAAAATATTCACATTCATTACTTGGGTAGAAGTGTAGATACTAGGGTTTAAAAAGACTTCTGTAGAAGTTGAAGTATCAGCTCAAGCTTTTTATTCAAGTAAAAGTGTAAAAGTACTGGTTTCAAAACTACTTAAAGTATAAAAGTAATATAAGGGGAAAAAATGCCATTAAGGACAGCTTAGGCCGTGCCACAGTGGCCTATAAAGCACTACCCCACCTCCTCAACAGAATTTTTTTTTCTAAAGGCCATAATGACTATAATGTTATATTAAAATGTTAATGCTGAAGAATTTGGGATGCACTAGGCTACCTGTTTCAGCTGCATATATGCCCATTGAAAATGAACGCATTTTAGTACAATGCAAATACATTAAAGAACCATATATGTGTACTACTGAGCATTAACGCATTTCATGGAACGGAAGATATGATGACTAGTTACCTACAAGTATTGTAATGGTGCAAAGTCAGAGGCATGTTATCAATAACCTTCAATAATTGAAGGTATCAATAATTAACAGGCATTTCACACGTTAATGCACACACCACTGGCAAAATGTGTCATTCATTGATGCCGCACAATAATCCGCCAACAAAAATAACAACAACAATGCGCTTACCTTTGTGTTGCACTTTGCTTTGACAAAACTACAGTATGTCTTTCGTGAAGTACATAGAAGTTGGGTCACTCTCCCACTCTTTACTGTAGATACAACTTACTGTATATTTATGCCACTGGCATAGCGATCACTTGAATATAATGTTACAGCTACGAGTTGAATGAGCGCGGCTGCCTGCTGATCGCTGATTGGCTGAAAGTGCATGCTCGTCGGCGGGAACCCACCCAATCTGGCAACACCGTGGCTGCGTCCGAAAACTTAGGCAGCTGACTTGTTGCCTCGCTGCCTTATCAGACAATGACTTGTAAGGTAACTTTTGTGCATGAAAGGCACCTCACGAAACTGATTTCGGACAGACTTCTAAGGCAGTGTAACAGTTTAATGATCTACAGCAAAATAGAGAGAGCTTTGGTGAGAACTAAACAAATATTTAATTACTACACTAGAAATGACATCAGAAGTGTAAATGTACATTTACACACAAACTGACCAGCAAACGCAACTTTCAGACGGCGTCTTTTTTTTCTTCCTCAACTGTCACAGAATCAATGCAGAGGATTGTGGGATATCAAAGGCAGTGAAGGATACGTATATGCTGCCTTAAAAAGCCATCAGATGAAGGTCTCTCAGGAGGCAGCAAGTGAAGCTAACATTGGATTCGGATGTGCCTTGATGCCTTGAAATGTGTCCACCGAAGGCAGCATTTTCCAGGTTTCGGACGCAGCCTGTGTGTGATTTGTGTCGTGCAGGTGTGATGGATTGCGTACAAACCGGGTGTCGGAATGGTATATGTTTATACTTCTCATCCAACCACAATCAAATTCACTCTATCCGGATGCTGTGATTTATCTGAATAGGTTTTTTATTTGTTTTTATTTTATTTTTTTACCATGACAAGCCAGAATGAAAACAAGCTGAAATGAAATGGGAGTAACGAGGCTATTTTTAAAATGTAAGGAGAAGAAAGTACAGATAATTGCGTCAAAATGTAAGGAGTAGAAGTAAAAAGTTGGCCGAAAAATAATTACTCCAGTAAAGTATAGATACCCAAAATTTCTACTTAAGTAAGGTAACGAAGTATTTGTACTTCGTTACTTGACACCTCTGGTGGACAGGGAAATTTTACGGCTGACCTTATTACACATGCATTTGTAGGAGTTTCCCTTTCAGGCACAAAATGTATGGGAGGAGAGTATTTAAATGAATCATGCAAGGTGATTTACTAAGGTTTGCACTAGTCAATTTACTGGTGTCTGTGTCATTATTTACCTCCCAAAAAAACTCACATCTCAAACCAGACGCTAACTGGTAGATTGTGTTGGTCATTATGGAAATGATCCGGCTGCGTCTGTGTGCTTTAATTTGCGCGTTGTCCATAGATCATGCACTGAACTTTCCACTCCCATCTGCGCTTTCTTGAAATTGCACTTTAGTAAATCCGGCCCAAAATGTCCTGTCACATTTCTTGAACAAAAACTTTCTTCGCTTCAGGATAAACATCATGTTTAAGACACAGTGTTATTATATATCATAATATTACTAAATTACTATATTATAAGTTTAATACTGTATAGAATAATTCTATTGATAATGAATACTTATAATAATATAAATAATACAAAGTAATTATTTGTAACACTATTTCTTTTCATTAGTCCACTTTAGACATTCTACCAACTATAAGTAACTTTGCAACTACTTATCAGCTACCAGTTATTAGAGTATTAGTAGACTTCTTAAAGACTTTATTTTGTTGCTCCCCCAACAGATATAACTAACTAACTTGGCAAGTACATATTAACTTATTCTAACCTAACAGTCTACTAATACTCTAATAAGAGTTAGTTGACATATAGTTGCAAACTAATGAGAGTTAGTTGATATGTCTAAAGTGGACTATTGAAATAAAGTGTAACCAAATTATATATGTAACCTTAATGTAGTTTATCATAGTGCTGTTTGTCACCATTTTTGCACAATAAGCAAATCAAGGCCATGCATTACACAGTTTTACCACAGTTAAGGTGGTGACCTGGGGTAGGGGTGGACGATAAGAGCAAAATCATACATCACGATATGAGTAATTTTTCTTCGATAACGATATGCATATATGCATGTGTGTGTGTGTGTGTGTGTGTGTGTGTGTGTGTGTGTGTGTGTGTGTGTGTGTGTGTGTGTGTGTGTATCACAATACAGCTATTTTTGCTTTAAATAAGGTTTTTATGACATAACATTTTTTGATGCCATTGAAATTTCATAATTCTTATCACCATTTTCAATATAATTAAAAAAACTAATACTAGCCTAAAAACCCTCTCAATCTTACTGAAGACAAGTAAACAGTGATAAAGAGCGAGCAAATGAAATATACCTCCTGAAAAACTTGAAATAATAAATACTACATAAAATGAATAGTGATCAAATGTATAAAAAAACAAAAAACACTGAATTGTCTTTACTGTGTAAATTAAATATACATTTATTCTTATTAAAGTTATAAAAGTGAGCAGTTAGAGATCTTCTCTCTTTTTTTGTTGTTTGATTAGCATTAATAATGACAGCAGGGAAATTTGGATGCTGTCACTTTAAGATGACTGCATGGATCCAATATACTCGTGCCTTGTCTTTCTCAACTCTACCTTCACTTAAGAAATAAATGACACAGTTTACTTGCACAGACATGGTCACTTTGACACAGGTATTGATATTTAACTGTTCAAGCCCAGTTAGGTGGCAAAAAGCACTCCGTTCAGTTCTCACACGCTGTATGAGCAGAGGCTTCATGTTTGTGCGTCTATCAGGGAGTGCGCGCATAAACTGAAACAAGTTATCTTTTGCTGCTAATTGCACTTCAACAGTTTAAAACCACTTGTTTTTAAACCGCAATGCTTTTCAAATGCAAACAATAAGCTTTTGTGACCATGCAGCACAGAAACAAAAGTTTTTAAAAAGTACCGGTACTTCGGTATCAAGTTGGTACTGAAAGTTTGAAAATGTGACGACACCAAAATTGCTGTAGTACCAGTACCGAGTACCGGGTATATTCGGTATCCAGTAATAGGCAGCTGCTTTCAGTCGCTTCCGTGTTTCCGAGCACTGTAGCCGATATATACTGCAATATATAGTGTCTGTGAATATTAAACCACAAAGACACTTTAAATATGACTTCTGCATGCTTGTCTCTGTGTGCACAGATGCGCGGTTTCATTTACCACACACACAATGAAGCGCGTTTTCAGCCTCTGCCATTTTGGTATCGTAACATCCCTAATAGAGACGATAGTCCAGACAAATTTCTACCGGTTAATCATGTCTGTCGCCCTAATCTGGGGGCACTGGGACATTTCTCAATTTAGTGACACATTCTCACACTTCACAAAAAGCACAAAGAAATTCCTCCATTTATGTCCCATTCAACAGGAAGAGTATACACTTCCTGTTGAACTCTCTGGAATAAGACTGGAGCAAGAGTGGGAATGCCGTGGACCCTAATTTGAGACCTGACCCCTCCGTTAGCTCTAACAGCTCCAGACACAGCACATTCTGTGTGTGCGGCTTATGAGCTGGGAAAAGGAAACAGAGGTCACTAATTACTCAGGGAGCAAAAGCTCAATGATTAACAAGAAAGGGGAAAATACTAATGTTGGCTGTTTGGGTTAAAAAAAAAAACTTTAGAATATTTATGCTATGTGGAATCCAGAAAATTGCATTAATAGCAAATTGTGCATGCAATGCGGCCTAATTAACTTTTGATTACTAGTTAAAGACATTTATAACAGGTACGTTTTTTTTATTTTTTTTATTTAAAAAACATGAAGCGACTTTCTTAAAACCCTAAAACTCATCGTAAAATCTTGTAGGTTGTAGGTCTTTTTAATATAAAGCCTCAGCAACCGTGTAATAATATTGACAAAACATGCTCAGAAAGAAACATTAAATATTGTATACATGAAACTTAAGTGTCTGATTATTAAAAATGTTTATGTGAAAAATCTATATAAGATGCACATATTACCGTGTGTCATGAATAATGTTTAAGTTCCCTATAAAAATGCTGTATTCTTTTGACTTGGTAGCAGTACGAGATAAAGAACTGGAAATGTGTGAAACCAGCAAAACTGTAATGTTGCACATTCTCAAATGACACTGTTATCTTAGACATAACTGATTATCTTGTAATCTGATTATCTTGTTATCTTTGACGTAATTGAGCTGGGAGCACCTGACGTAGTGTCACCTGGATGGAGTGTTACCTATGAATCTGTGAAAGTGCTCACTCGAGAACACACTGATATGTTTTGCAGCATGTGGGTGAATGCAGACGATCTGTCTGTCACTGTACGTGCTGCATTTCCACACTTCTGCAGTTGTGAAATTCCTTTAAAATATCCCAGTTATGAACCTTACACTCTCCACGGATCAGTGTGTGTGAGTGGGTGTGTGTGACTCAGCAGAAGCTCTTTTGTATGTGTAAGAGCAGGGGTTTCAAACTGACATAGAGTCAGCAAAATAAAATCAATTCATTCAAATAAACAAAATAAAAAATGAACTTTACAATATTTGTACTGTTCTATGTGGAATCCAGATAATTCCATTAATAGTCGGTGCAAATTGTGCATGCAATCTTGACCTAATTAACTTTTGATAACTAGATAAAGAAAGACATTTATAACAGGAAAGTTTTGCCTTGAAGTATTTTAACCACTTTTAAGGGGTGTTATTATGAACCTTACACTCTCCACGGACCAGTGGGAGAGAGAGAGAGAGAGAGAGAGAGAGAGAGAGAGAGAGAGAGAGAGAGAGAGTGTATGAGAGAGAGAGAGAGAGAGAGAGAGAGAGAGAGAGAGAGAGAGAGAGAGAGAGAGAGAGAGAGAGAGAGAGAGAGTGTGTGTGTGTGTGTGTATGACTCAGCAGAAGCTCCTTTCTATGTGTAAGAGGGTTTCAAACTGACATATAGAGTCAGCAAAATAAAATGTATTATTTCAAATAACAATGAAAACCAATGTAAAAGATATACTACCATTCAGGAGTACTTTGGGATCAAAAATAATTTTTATTTTAATACTTTTATTTAGAAGAGATACATTAAATCAATCAACGGTGGCAGTACAAACCTTGATATATTGCTTCAGATAATTTCTATATCATAATTTCTAAACATTCTATTCATTGAAAAATCCTGAAAAAAGCATTGATAATAAACATAAATGTTTCTTGTGCAGCAAATCATCATATTAGAATGATTTCTGAAGGGTCATGTGACACTGAAGACTGGAGTAATGATACGTGTGTGTGTGTGTATGTTCATTAAGTTATAAAGTTGAAATTACCATTTCATTTTTAAAGACTGGTTGGAAATCATGAGATGAATCACATTTAGTTTATTTGATTGGCAGCCAAAGTCTTTTAGGTTTATACTTCAGTAATGGGTTCTATTCAACTTAATAGAAACTAAATATTTTCCAGATACTATTTTACACATTTATGACATTTTATACTTTTATATTATATCAGTACATGTTTTTATAGCTACCTGTTTGGTTCCTTAAAGGGGAATCCTCATATTTGGGGGTTTGTGGCATCAAAAATTTGAAAGCCCTTGTTTTCATTTGCTTGATAGCATCTTAAACGGGATGACATTAAGATGATATCATCAGCATTCTCTGTTCTAAACAAGCATGTGATGATATCTAGTGCCACTTAACCTGGTAGCAAAAATTCAAAAGGTCAAGAACTACAGGGAACATGCCCACAGCATTCCCCATTTATCAGCATAAACTCTTCGAATTCCCACGTCATATGCAGAGTTATAGATTTACATGCACCTTGAGTATGCAAACTTCTTTTCTGACTTTCATCAAACCCTAAAAAAAATGGAAAAAACCCCTCTAAAAGCTCAAAACCCACATCTCACTGTTATCGGCCGCCGTCAAACCTCAGTTGTTAGATAAAGTTGTCCAGTGGTTTTAAACTTACCATAACAGAATGAGGTGTCCGATCTGTGAACTGCTGTCCAGTGATTGTGTGTGTGTATATGGGTTAACAGTCAGGTTCAAATTGCATGTTAAACAAACAGCACTTTTGAATGCTGAGCTCCAGAGGTAAGTAAATTAGTGTAAATTTGCACAAGTAACCTAATTTTGAGGGAAAACATATGCAGGAATTTTAATTGGACACAATGGAGCTGGAATCACGCAGCAGCCGGAGACAAATTAGCCGAAACCGATGGGAAGACTAATGGTTTGTGTAGGCTGCTGCTGTAGAGAGAGAGAGAGAGAGAGAGAGAGAGAGAGAGAGAGACAGACAGACAGACAGACAGACACAGAGAGAGAGATACAGTTACAGTCCAGTCAACCAAGCATGAAGGAATGGGTCAGTGTGTATCAGGAAGTTATTCTGTCGTGGTGGGAAAAAAAACAAAAACTCTCCTACTCGATATAAATGTGAGATTAAGCAGTTTGATGTTGTAAATCCCACCAGTAGAAATTCATTTCAATGTAATTAATCTGCAATTTTTCTTAAAACGTGACATTTCAAATGTTCAGTAGGTATGTGGGGTATGTTTATGTAGCTTGTGTCGGAGGGAGAGAATGCAAAAGAGAGCGAGAAAGATTTGTTTATAAACCGGCTGTGACAGGGGGGAAGCCATCTGACATGTTTAAACTAACCTGCCATGAACCGGTTGCCAAACTCCTTCACAAGTTCTTCAAGTGTGTGTGTGTGTGTAAGAGTGTATGTATGCATGTATATGTGGATTACAGAGGTTAAACCATGGTTTTTAATTGACATATGCTACTCCTTAAAACAGCGCTTTATGAAAACAGTGGCCGGTCGCCGATCAGATAAACTCTGAAAATGGGAGTGAGAGAGCGAAAGACAGAAAAAGAGCGAAGGGGGTAGTGGAAGAGGAAGGGAATAGCGAGGGAAGAAGTGAAAAAGCAAGGAAAATTGAAGATTGTTGTGGTATGTAATGCACATAAAACGATGGTTCACCCAAAAATGAACATTCTGTCATTGTTTCTTGTTTCAAACCTGTACAACTTTTGGAACACACCAAAATTTAAAACATTATTCCCTAAAATGATCTTCCCCTCCAGTGATCTGCTAACCACTGTGACCGGATAATTGAGTCAGTGAGAACTGAATCAGTCCAGTGCGCTGATTTTGTGAATTGTTTAATGTTAAATTTTAAATGTTAAAGTTGCCAGCACCAGCATTTTTGATCATTTTCACAAATCTTTCATGGCCCCAGAATATTTAGTTGAATTAATATCTGAACATGCAATATATCAAAAGAATGAACAGACCCCTCTGCTTTATCAACACTTGAACACTTTTTTGTCAGACTACATCCAGATCGGATTGAGAATGATGACCATTACATAGATGGAGTACATAGAGTATATCAACACTCCCGAAGCTTCACAGCCCTGTAGCTCGACCTGGGTTGACATTTCACTCCGTAACATTAGGCAGTTTTGATTTATGTACTGTTTAATGTTTGATGATCATGTTATTTTACATGTGCATAAGCAATGCTTCTGTCGTTTGTTTATGCTTCTTTTTCGTCTGTGTTTTGATTTGGATTTGTAATAGTGCCACCTACCGTATAATAGTAAAAACATGGATTGCTGGAAAATTCCATCAATGACGGTTATTCCATCATAAACGACAGAAAAATACATCAAAGCGGGGTCATCACCTCAACTGTATTTTGCTCTTAAAGGGATAATTCACCCCAAAAATTAAAATTAACCCAAGATTTACTCACCCTCAAGTCATCCTAGATGTATGACATTCTTCTTTCAGATGAATAAAATAAATTAAATAAAAAGTTATATTAAAAAAAGTCCTGGCTCTTCCGAGCTTTATAATGGCAGTGACTTGTTGATTCATTTTTGATGTCCATAAAACTGCAGCTATCCATCATATAACTGCTCCACACGGCTGAAGAGACAAGATCACTTTATATGATGAACAGACTGAATTTAAGCTTTAATTCACAAATAAACATTCTTAAAAGCACACATCAGTTGTGGTAAACGGAAGCTCAAGCATGTTCGCTTGACGTATAAGAACCAGTGAGGTTCATTTTCGTGTTACCCAGCACGTTTGAGCTTCAGCAAGAACCAATGAGGTTCATTCTCATGTGTTACACAGCACGTTTGAGCTTCAGCAAGAACCAATGAGGTTCATTCTCATGTTACGCAGCACGTTTGAGCTTCCTCAAGAACCAATGAGGTTCATTCTCGTGTTACGCAGCACGTTTGAGCTTCCTCAAGAACCAATGAGGTTCATTCTCGTGTTACGCAGCACGTTTGAGCTTCCTCAAGAACCAATGAGGTTCATTCTCGTGTTACGCAGCACGTTTGAGCTTCCTCAAGAACCAATGAGGTTCATTCTCGTGTTACGCAGCACGTTTGAGCTTCCTCAAGAACCAATGAGGTTCATTCTCGTGTTTCGCAGCACGTTTGAGCTTCTGTTTACACTCACTGACCAATGTTTATATGTGAATAAAAGCCTAAATTAAATTGGCTCATCATATAAAGCAATCAAGTCTCTTCAGAAAATAGTTTTCACAAACTATTTATGAACTTTTTGAAGTGTCAAATAGTTGCATAGCTGTCAATGGAGGGACAGAAAGCTATGAAGCTAAAAATATCTTCATTTGTGTTCCAAAGATGAACGAAAGTCTTGGTTTGGAACGACATGAGGGCGAGTAATTAATAACAGAACTTTCATTTCTGGGTGAACTAACCCTTTAACCTCTTTTAAAGGGACAACTTTCACCACATATGCATGTTTTTTCAGGGGATGTGGAAATGAAAATACAACATGGCACCCTTTTCCTGCTTCAGATCTCTCACACAGGAAATGTGGGGGAAAAAAGCGCTTTTAATGCCCTCCTCGCTCATTTTCTTGTTCAGTCTTTCTTTTTAACTCTCTCTGTCATTCCCTTGGCCGTTATTTCTCTCAGTTTTTTGAAGATTGAGGAACACTGCCGTGTTGACTGAAAAAGACTTCATCCCAGATCAGCTCGATCTATTCTTCTTTAAACGCCCCTCGCCAATTTCTGTCACTCCGGGAGACGAACGCACGTTGCCGAGCTTCTTTTTCCCCCTTCCTTCTTCCCCACTGGCTGGCTGAAACACGGTTCCCCTTCCTTTGAAGTGGCTGCGTGCAGAATGGAGATTCTTTGCATGGTAAATTTGCCCCAACGCCCGCAGCATATCCATTACACAAGTTTAAAGAATGCTGGAGACACGTTCATGAAGGCGGCCTTTTTTCCCCACTTCACAACCAATTTCTCTGTGTTTTGAACTTGGGCACTCATGAGCCATGTAATCTATAAATTAGGCCCGTCTTGGGCGCGCAAACTCCACCAGCCATACTGTGTTTGAAGTGCAATTATTTTGCTCATTACAAGTTCATTTTATTGTTATGGTTTGCAAATGTTTCCTGGGGTCACAATGTTAAAAGTTTGAGAAGAAGTGCGAAAGAGGAAATTAAGAAGGCTGTTGAGCAGGAGTGGCAGCTTTGAAGGATTCAACCGGTCCTTCTCTAAGTGTGTGAAGATATTAACCAAAATTACACTATCAGCTGAGAACTTTTGGAGGTGATTTGGACAATTCACCTGTAACAGTTTCTTTAAATGGAGATTTAGTTGTATCAATCAGAAGGTGGAAACGTTACCTTAAACTAATCTCGAAATGAACTGGCACACTCCAGTTTGCTGAACTCTGATAGATTTGATTTGTCCTTAGCATTCAAATGATTAAATCCCATATCTGTTGCTGCGTCTGTTTACTTGTCAAAATGTCAAAAGCAATTGTTCAGAGTATATGAAATATGTACAACTCCTTCTGTGCACAGATTTTGAGTGCGTGTATGTGTGTGTCTGAATTATGGAACAGCAAAACAAGGCCAGTGTGTTCTCTGATTTCAGTTCTGCACACTAATGTTATCCGGTCCCGGAACAAAGCAAACATTTGTGTTCCTTCATAAAGGCCAGTCCTAATGACGTAACCAAGTCTAATATCAACCGCTCAGATCAACGTGAAATAATAGCCATCACTTTTAAGCCGATTTGATATTTAGTGTCTCATTTCCAATTAAGCCTTCTGATATCAGGCCTGCCTAAAATGATGAAATTGAGCTAACAGTTTGCTGCAGTCAGGAGATCACCCTATGGATATGCCCTAATAACTGCACTTTTCATTAGTCACTTATAATTAACAAAAACAAGAAATGTTTAATCAGTTAGCAGTCAAAAGAACAAAATGTAACCATGGCTTGTTGACCCATCCTTCCCAACAATGCCCTTTTAAGGAATGTTACGGGATCTCTATGAACAGCATCCATGGGATGTCAGTACCTATAGAATATAATTTTGACTTTTTCTTCCATTTATAAAAACGAACCAAAAATAAAAATGATACAGTGTCCGAGAGAACTCAACACGATGCAATTGAAGAGAACACATGCAAATAGAAAAAACGGCAGCAAATTAAGGAAACATCTTCAGTTTGACAACACATGTGCTGCAAATACTCACAACCAAATACAGAAACGCGTTCCAAAAGTTCACAACGCAACCAAATACAGAAACACACTGCAAAGAGCACAAAGCTCAATGTACTGCAACTGAAGAAAACACATGAAAATAGAAAAAAACACCAGCAAATTAAGAAAACATCATCTTCAGTTTGACAACACGTGTGAAGCATATTTGCAGCGTGTTTCTGTATTTGGTTGCGTTGTGAGTATTTGCAGCGTGTTTCTGTATTTGGTTGCATTGTGAATATTTGCAGCGTGTTTCTGTATTTGGTTGTGTTGTGAGTGTTTGCAGCGTTTCTGTATTTGGTTGTGTTGTGAGTGTTTGCAGCGTTTCTGTATTTGGTTGTGTTGTGAGTATTTGCAGCATGTTTTTATATTTGGTTGCGTTGTGAGTATTTGCAGCACATTTCTGTATTTGGTTGCATTGTGAGTATTTGCAGTGTGTTTCTGTAGTTTGTTGTGTTGTAAGTATTTGTAGCGTTTCTGTATTTGGTTGCGTTGTGAGTATTTGCAGCATGTTTCTGTATTTGGTTGCGTTGTGAGTATTTGCAGCGTGTTTCTGTAGTTTGTTGTATTGTAAGTATTTGCAGTGTTTCTGGATTTGGTTGTGAGTATTTGCAGCGTGTTTCTGTATTTTGTTGTGTTATGAGTATTTGCAGTGCGTTTCTGTATTTGGTTGTGTTGTGAGTATTTGCGGTTTGTTTCTGTATTTGGTTGTGTTGTGAGTATTTGCAGTGTTCCTGTATTTGGTTATGTTGTGAGTATTTGCAGCATGTTTCTGTATTTGGTTGCGTTGTGAGTATTTGCAGCGTGTTTCTGTAGTTTGTTGTGTTGTAAGTATTTGCAGAGTTTCTGTATTTGGTTGTAAGTATTTGCAGCATGTTTCTGTATTTGGTTGTGTTGTGAGTATTTGCAGTGTTTCTGTAATTGGCTGTGTTGTGAGTATTTGCAGAGTTTCTGTATTTGGCTGTGTTGTGAGTATTTGCAGAGTTTCTGTATTTGGTTGCGTTGAGCGTATTTGCAGCACGTTTCTGTATTTGGTTGTGAGTATTTGCAGCACGTTTCTGTATTTGGTTGTGTTGTGAGTATTAGCAGTGTTTCTGTATTTGGTTGAGTATTTGCAGCGTGTTTCTGTATTTGGTTGTGTTATGAGTATTTGCAGTGCGTTTCTGTATTTGGTTGTGTTGTGAGTATTTGCGGTTTGTTTCTGTATTTGGTTGTGTTGTGAGTATTTGTGGTTTGTTTCTGGATTTGGTTGTGTTGTGAGTATTTGTGGTTTGTTTCTGGATTTGGTTGCGTTTTGAGTATTTGCAGAGTTTCTGTATTTGGTTGCGTTTTGAGTATTTGCAGAGTTTCTGTATTTGGTTGCGTTTTGAGTATTTGCAGTGTTTCTGTATTTGGTTGCGTTGTGAGTATTTGCAGTGTTTCTGTATTTGGTTGCGTTGTGAGTATTTGCAGTGTTTCTGTATTTGGTTGCGTTGTGAGTATTTGCAGTGTTTCTGTATTTGGTTGCGTTGTGAGTATTTGCAGTGTTTCTGTATTTGGTTGCGTTTTGAGTATTTGCAGAGTTTCTGTATTTGGTTGCGTTTTGAGTATTTGCAGAGTTTCTGTATTTGGTTGCGTTTTGAGTATTTGCAGAGTTTCTGTATTTGGTTGCGTTTTGAGTATTTGCAGAGTTTCTGTATTTGGTTGCGTTTTGAGTATTTGCAGAGTTTCTGTATTTGGTTGCGTTTTGAGTATTTGCAGAGTTTTTGTATTTGGTTGCGTTTTGAGTATTTGCAGCTCACTCGAGACTGATGTGGTGCACAGGTGATGCTCATTGACACTTGTTCAACTCCCACGGCTCTCTGCCTGTAATAATCTGAGTATTTCAATACTGAAATATCTAAAACGGTTCCGATACTCCTTTTCTACAAGACCGATACATCGATACCAGCTGCACATTCTCGCTCTTTCTTCTCTCAGAAGATGAAGTATCATACATCTGCTTCCTCTCACTCGTCTCGTTCTCTCCGGTTGAATGGTGCTTGTATTGCACAACATTTTACTCATTCCCTC
This sequence comes from Paracanthobrama guichenoti, assembly GCA_018749465.1. Classification (NCBI taxonomy): domain Eukaryota; kingdom Metazoa; phylum Chordata; class Actinopteri; order Cypriniformes; family Gobionidae; genus Paracanthobrama; species Paracanthobrama guichenoti. Next base: position 1,487,790 of record JAGHMJ010000036.1, read on the forward strand.
AGGTTTTGCACTCTCACCAAAACAATTCTATTCTATTGTTTTTTAATTTGTTCATTTTATTACTGACATTTTTTGTTGTAAATTTAGTTCAACGATTCAAATAAAGCCATCCTGTGCTATGTGTAAGTTATTGCAACCAAATGACCAAAATTATAAAAAATATTATAAGATGATAATAAACTGTACAGAGGTATATATGGCAGTTTTCCCAGCTGTATCGAAATTGATATTTTTCAAGGTATCGTATCAAAGTTGGAAATTTCAGTATTGTGACAACACGAATACAAATGTTTTTAAATCCTTTTAGGGTCATAGAACATTGAACTCATGGAATTAATATATTTTATTTCATTTTGTTTAATTATCTTTCTGTTCTGTGTGTTTTCTGGTTCTTATTCTTATGGTTCTTATACATTTTGTTTGCTATACCACAGCTTTGGCTAAAAATGTCATATGTATATTACAGTTCTTTTCACTGTACATTTAAATTTTTTATGTTGTTGAGAAGTGGTTGGGTTTGGGGTGGGGTGGGGTGGGGTTAGCGGCTCAAAAACCTTGACATAATTGTAAAATGTATATTCCTATACAAATATATTTATAACATAAATATAATATAAAGGATTTGTAAACACTTTTAACAGCAGTGCATGAATAAAACCTTTTACATTTTTAGATGCTGTCAGTATGTCCATATTGTACATTACAGCATATATCAAAGTGTGCAAAAGTATACGTGTAAACATTACGTACAAATACTAACAAATTCTTATGAGATCAAGCTGTTCTAGTCGCTAGTCTCATGTATCATAAGTGCATTACTGTAAACATGAGTTGTGCAGTTCTTTTTTTATAAATTGAAAGATGTCTCAAGACGATATTATTTTCTGTGGTAATAAACAACAAGTCACAAATGCTGTCAATAGAGCATGTATCAAAGCCAGAACATTTAAAACCATTATATAAATTTTTTTTTCCCGCTCCAGGCCTGTATGTTTATTTTCCCAGGCGTTATGTTGCGTCCCAGCAGGTTTCAGCGACATAGAAAAGCATAGATTCTTGGTTTCCTTTGTTATTCCTAAGAAGTGAAAGCAACTGTAGCCATTTGAGGTTTGTTCATAGTTTGGATTCAGTCTACTCATTTTTATAACATTGCACACACACGATGAGTTTGTGTTCCAGTCTTCTCTTTTCATCAGCTCCAGAGATACTGACTGTTTTGTTTCTCTCTCCTCCCTCTCCTTTTCATATTGTCAACTTGTGGCTTTAATACCATCAATGCTAAATAAACTTTGCCCACATTAATAGTTGCTGGCGAGGTGCCTGCGAGAACAAAAACAAAAGGCAGAACAGGTTCAAAGGCAATGCGTCTACCAGCTTTCTCTCTATTCGTTTCTCATCCCTGTCTCTTCTCCTCTTCCTTTGGTTTAGGCGAAAGCGCTTTGTCTGGTAAACGGCTCCATCTTTTTGATACAGGCGTTTATTAGCTGTTGAGTTTAATTAAAAAAGGCCATTCATATGAAAATGGGACTTTGATAATGATTGGTTTCCCCAGCAGCCTCTTCCAGATGCTTTTAATTAGAGCACTGTTTGATTGACATCAAGCCCGTAGGCTGGTGACTGACTGCGGACGCATACACACACTTAAGTGCACACACGTACAGTACACAAACACTCACTGTCGTATGCACAAATTCGCCCATGCAGTCACATGTGCTGTGTGTGTACCAAAGATCCAGTTGGTTTTGACAGTGAATGGCCAGGTAATTAGTGAGGAAGCAGAGCTGAGCCAAAGTTAATCACCTTGGCCTTGTCAGTCATGCTCTTTGCACATTGTTCACACATATAATTAATGCAATGCCCACAAATTGGAGCCCTTACAAGCTGACACACACACCTTTCATGAGCACGGCCTTAAAGTATTATTCTGGGTTCAGTACAAGTTAAGCTCAATCGAGAGCATTTGTGGCATAATGTTGAATACCACAAAAATAATATTGACTCGTCCCTAGTTTTCTTTAAAATGAGCAATAATTGAGGTTACAGTGTGGCACTTACAATGTATGTGAATGGAGCAAATTTTTGGAGGATTTAAAAAAAGAAATGTGAAGCTTATAATTTTATAAAAAGTAAAGAGTCGTTCTCGTCATTTGAATAGTTATTTCATGGTTTTAGGGATTACATTGTCATGGCAATGAAGTAATGTTGGAAAGAACTATATAGAAAAGGTTAGTAAGTGAATTTCTTCACACTAAAATCATGTTAACATGAATATTGTTTACATCTTGTGGCTATACTGTTGAAACAGTGAGTTTTTTTTAACATTTACAGTGCAGTTTTTTCGATATTTCATGAGTTCACACTTACATATAAGTTATAGAGAGTAAAGTTAAATGCATATTTGGCGTGCTGTCCTCCGGGGATGGCTCTGAGCTCAGAATTTGGCCCGAACCCAGAGTACCCCCCATGTATGTAAGTGGTTAGAACTAAAAGTGAGGAGAAGGGGTGGTGGAGGGATGCTGATAGACTGTCAATGAACAGAGGTAGGAGTGCTGAATATATATATATATATATATATATATATATATATATATATATATATATATATATATATATATATATATATATATATATATATATATATATATATATATATATACCTCTTATTGTTGAGTGGCTGAGTGTCAATTATCTGAACGTGCTCCTCCCAAACTTTAATAAAACATCATTTGTTTTGTTTTGTTTTTTAAGAAAAGGAAATTCATTTGGTAATACTTTACTTGAATGTATAATTTATTATAAACATGTACTTATATCTTTTCATAAATAATTGTAAACAAAATTAAAATGCATTTTTAAAGGTATAACGGTTCTCTTAAAAAATCTAACCATAACAGCTACTGAGTACTCTGAGTACAGCTAATATGTGTTTCTATCGATGAATATGCTCTGCATATGTTTCATCAATCAACTGTTAGTATGTAAATCGGTTGCTGACATCACAGTTCCTCACATGTTGGTAAAAAAAAAAAGTCATGTAGAAAAAAAGTCATGTAGACTGTCTGCTTAATATTGTCACAGTCATGTTCTGTTTAGTTTTATTGTCATGTTCTGTTTCGTTTCCCTGTCAGCTGTTGCCTGTGTTCTCGTTCATTAATTGTGTTTTTTAATTAGTTCTCACCTGTTCCGTTAATGATCTGTGTATTTAAGCCCTCTGTTCCTTCTTTTCATTGTCTCACATTAAAGGGTTACTTCAGTGATTAGCATTAAGCTTTGTATCAGTAGAAACCCGGTAGTATATTCAAATGATCGTGCTCCCCCTCATATCCCCCTGAGACGAGAGATTAATGTATTTTATGTCTGGAAAAAAGCCTTCGATTACATAAATATCGTCATTTTGCATCATCAGAGGATTTTTTGGCCAGAGGCTAGAGACTACAACCAGTAGTAGGAGCTAGTTCCACATGTTTGCAACCCACCCATAGGGGGTGGGATCTCACTCACAGAATGTAAATGCGCACGACTGTTTGGGCATTCATAACAGAGCGGTGCGGAGCAAAGTGAGTGTTTTAACTTTTCAATGAATTCCTATGAAAGTTAAGCTTCCGTAGGCATGATCTGAAAACGGGCCAGACTGGACACGAGCCGTGAATGACAGTGAGGCTGTGAATGACCGCTGTGCTTAGTTCAGCTCTTCACTCTCGTGATGAATGAGATCTGACTCCTGCTGCATTTGTGCTGTGACTCTCGTTCGGCTCACTCACACTTTATTGAAAAGACATGTTCAGTTTTTAATTGTAGTGTCTGTTCTCTAGCTGAACTAAATTATTTTATTACTATAAAAATGAAAACGATGGTGGGGTGGTGCCGCGGTGGGCAAGTGATGTAACTGGTAGGCGTGGCTTGGGAGTGGCCTTGTAGGACAGCGAAGCAAGTGCATTCTGGGAGTTGTTGTCTTTCATCCACATGAGACAAAAATACATTTTCTGGCTTTTCTCAGTCTGGAAGGCACCAACTTCAAAAATAATTTCACATTTCTACAACATAAATGACTAAGTTTAAATACACATTCATCTTCCCAGCACTGAAGTACCCCTTTAAAGTTTTGGTAGTTGTGTTCTCATGTGTGTTTACTAAAGTAATTCTTGATCATTCATTCTACATCACACATTGTCTTTGTAATAAGCTATAGCTCACTGTTACAGACCGTGAGACCCTCACAAATGAATACAGGATTATAAAAGTAAAAGAAAAGATGGACTTGCAGTCAGCCTGCTCGAAGAAGATCGGTCCCTTGAGGACCACACAAGGGCACTCTTTGGTCAGAAAAGGTTTCCGACCCCTGCACTAATGTTAACCCTATCCTAACAGGATATTAATTCTCAAATGAGAGTTATTTGACATGTTGCAAATTAATGAGAGTTGGTAGAATGTCTAAAATGGACATTTAAAGTATTACCAAATATTTTAGGCCTTTTTTCACAGACAGGGCTTAAATTAAGCCAGGATTAGACCTTAGTTCAATTAGGACATTGAAGTAGCTTTTATAAATGTTCCTTAAAGGGACACTCCACTTTTTTTGAAAATAGGCTAATTTTCCAACTCCCCTAGAGTTAAACAGTTGAGTTTTACCGTTTTCAAATCCATTCCTGGCGGTAGCACTTTTAGCATAGCTTAGCATAATTCATTGAATCTGATTAGACCGTTAGCATCTCACTCAAAAATGACCAAAGACTTTCAATATTTTTCCTATTTAAAACTGAGCTCTTCTGTAGTTACATCATGTACTAAGACCAACGGAAAATCAAAAGTTGTGATTTTCTAGACCGATATGTCTAGGAACTTTGCTGCCGTATCATGGGTTCAGCGGCGCACCTGAAAATAGGCTAACTTCCATCAACATAACCAACATGACAACCTGCTTGAACAGGGAGCGTGCCTTGTAACCATGGAGACATTTATGAGAGACGATTCAGAAGATATTTACTTTGGTGCAGATCCTGAACCATATCTATTTGAACCGGAATACACTGAAGATGAGCTTTTGGAACGTGAAAGGCAAGAAAGTGTGTTTGAACAGATGGAGGAGGAGAGCAGAATTGAACCTTTACAACGCACAGAACCATGGCTAATCGCACAAGTAAATCCACTACCTAATTTGCCGGCTACAACTCTGCAACTACATAAACTTAGGCTGAATCCGAAATCGCTGCTTAAACCCTCATTCACTATTCCCTACGTTAGTCCGCTAATACAGTTCACTTGAAGGAGTGAATGAAAACGCTGTGTGTTCATCGGCTGTACACTCGTTATTGTGGTGCAATGTGGGATTGAATGAGTGCATTCAATAACGTCCACTATTTCGGATTCAGCCTTAGTGCCGGTCAAGTTGGAAGTTACCTAGCTGTTGACTATTTCCAGGCGCTGCGTAATATGCACCCATGATACGGCAGCAAAGTTCCTTAACTATTATGCAGGAATGAGAGTATAGTTCCTAGCCATATCGGCCTAGAAAATCACAACTTTTCATTTTCCGTTGGTCTTAGTACACGATGTAACTACAGAAGATTCGTGGGAAAAATATAGAAACTCTTTGGTAATTTTTGAGCGAGATGCTAACAGTCTAATCAGATTCAATTAATTATGCTAAGCTATGCTAAAAGTGCTACCGCCAGATCCGGAGATCGGCTGAATGGATTCGAAAACGGTAAAACTCAATTGTTTAACTCTAGGGGAGTTGGAAAATGACTTGTCTCCAACTCCTGTCTTCCTTTAACACATTACTGGTGTACCACATTACACATAAAAAACATTACTTTCTTGAGACAAAACAGTGGCACTGACATATTTTAAGATATGTCAGTGCAAGATGCTTTCAGTTAAAACAGCTCAAACATGCATTTTAGTCTAGGATTAGTCTTAAAGGTGCAGTACGCGATTTTTCAAAAATGCTGTTGAAAAGTTGGTCGGACCGAGCACCACAACAAGCGTGTTGCCAGTCAGCATTAGGGGGCGTATGATGGTGGAGGAGAGAGAGTTAGCAAGAGGGAGATTTGAAGAAAGGCTGTTAAAAGAGAGATGAGAGACAGTCCAAAAGAGAAAATCTCTTATGAAAAGGATTATGATCAGGCATGAGCTTTAGGACCCGCGTTAATATTTGAAAATACGCAGGAAATCCTGGAAACGGACGCCAGGGTTGCGTTGTTTCTGCTCTATTCGTGAGTAATCAAGCGTAGCGTCAGTTCTGCCAGGTCACGTTAGTCAAGCTCGCATCAGCTGACTGTCAGCTGATCACGTCTACCTGTTGGAATACGACATCTATCACAGCATACATACATAAGCTCCTTCAGCATTATCAGCTGCTATTGCATTTCTCCAGAGCCAATTACCCTCCTCCATCCCTAGCTCCTCCTCTTGTCCAGTCAGGATTTGGTATTCTGATTCCCCATGAATCAGACAAAATTCCTGAATTATTTTGTACATTAAATATTGACATTAATGATATCTGCAATACATTATGTTGGTTCTGTTCTGTTTACCCTAGTTTATCCCTGCTCTTCCTGCTGTTATCCATGCTAGGCTGCATGGATACGCAGCAAGTTCTTGTCCAGAACCAGAACCGTACCGCCAATCCAAACTATATGCTAATTGTCAGTCATCTTTGACGATAGGGGTCCTGACAGAAACATTGGTTTTGCTGTGTTTCACAGAACCAATAAATCCTGTTGTTGTAATATTAGCCATAGTTACAAGACAGTTTTGAGTGTCAGTGTTTGTCTGGAGCTGCTGTGCTGCTGACAACTAACAACCAACTTTGCTTGTATAATTTACTCTTGTGTACTGTATGTTCATTTTTTGTGCTTCCTTGTCGTTCGTTCATCATCTTTGCTTTATTTTGATAAGCATTATTTTGCTTTGCTTCTGCTATGATAAATATACATCCACTCTTGCATTGCATGTGTAACGGAGGCCCGCTATTGACGCTAGACTAGAGAATGTGGTGTTTAGCCAGCCGTGCATGCTGGCGATCGGGGTTCGAGACCAGCTAGGCGCGAGGCGGTTAGGTATGGGCTGTAAAGTGTTCGTGAATTTTGGAGGCGGAGCAGTGAAGAGAGGGACTGGGTTTGTTTGGATTGATTTCAGATATTCAACTATTCTGGGAGATTGCATACTGCACCTTTAAGCCTTATCTGTGAAACCGGAGGATAATGTATTAAAACTGTGGTTACAATTATTCATAAGATAATGTATTATTGCATTATAAGGTGCATTACAAGAAAAATAACATAATACATTAAGAATACTACATTATATATACAGGCTTCAAGTAAAGTGTTGCCATACATTTTTGTGATTATTATGAACATTATGCCAAATGTAGTGTCAACTGAACTTAAAGGGATAGTTCATCCAAATATGAAAATTCTGTCATTATTTGGATAACCAAACAGTTGATGGGCCTCACTGATTTCTATAGTATTTTTTCCCCCCTACTATGAAAGTCAATGGGGTCCATCAACTGTCTGGTTACCCATATTCTTCAAAATACCTTCTTTTGTGTTCAGCAGAAGAAAGAAATTCATACAGGTTTGGAACAAATGATGACAGAATTTTTATTTTTAGGTGAACTATCCCTTTAACCTGTATTGAAAGCAGATTATTCCTTAAAGTAAGCCAGTAAACGTAAGCCTCTGGATTCAGTACTACAGTAACTCCAGAGAAAGGCTATTTTCCTTTTGTTCAGTCGCTGCGGCGCAGGCCTCATCTGCTGTCTGTGCACGCTCACTCGCTCCCTGCTGTATTATCTGAGTGTCAGCTCCACATGTGGCACTGATAAATTTATTCCACACATGTTTATGGCCACTGGTTTACGTGGAGCTTCATCGCAACCTGGGTCCAAACGTACGACTCCATTTTATGGAAGAATTCAGAGAGATGATTTTGGGAGGGGGAGAGAGAGATATGTGTCGGGATGACTGATGTTACAGTGTAAAAATCCCATCTGCCCTCAAGGGTTATTGTTGTAATACTCGTCTTATGATGCACGATTTATAAGTGCACACCCTTGTGAATCCAGTTTACTTTTCTCTTCTCCCTGCTCACCTTGGTTTAACTCCGACCCATCAGCCCTCGTTTACGTTTGCGTGTCTTGTGTTTGCGCTTTGTTTGGTTTGCCTGCCGTTTGGCTTTGATTTGGGAGACAGCGTTAAAAGCCTGGTGAAATCTATAGAGAGACGTTTCAGGCCAAAACCTTTTTCCAATTACCCAGTCTTCATTACTGCGCTGTCATAGCTTGCTCCCTAGAACTCCAGGCCTTTACTTTATGGCTGTGGAACAAAAAGCCCCGCTGTTGTTTTTTCATATAGACTGATTTCCTGTTCACCAGATTTAATACATGAGAATGGGACTCAGATATCATCCAGTAGGAGGCACAGACATAAAATGGCATTTTCTTGCCCAAACCGAGAGCCAGGCACACTCTCTTCCACAGGTTCCATGATGGTCGCCGTCCTAATGTGTCTTTATTCAATTAGGAAGCAGTGAGTAGGTATTCCGGCTCAATTATTCTTAGTTTGGGCCTCTTAGTATCTGATATATTTGTAAGCTAGTTTTCTTTTAACAGGAAATGCAAGTAAATAGCAAGTCAGTGAAAACATTCGGTTACTCCCATTTATGTGTGTCTCTACCTTTTTTATCTGCTGTATTTGATGTATAAAAATACTGGAATAAAATGAGTGGAAAACATGGTACGTTCATTTTTTCTTTTTATGTAATGGCAGTGTAATATCAATTAGAAATGTATCTATTTGTATACTTTATGATGTTTACATTGCAAGTGCAGTAAAATAATCATGCAGTACTATACAGATCATATTTTATGCATTTCATTGCAGAAGTGACAAATAAACATTTAGCTGAAGTTCAGTTTCACATAAATGAATTTCAGATCAAACAATGTTTAGCAGATCCTTGTTCACAAATGCACATACAGAATGTCTAATAAAAGGTACCATGATAGTTGATCCGAAATAATATTTGGAAGGAAAAAAATATTAAAAAGGACTGTTAAAAAAAGTGTTATATATAATATAAATATGCGTAGTATGAAAGAAATCTGGACATACTACTTTTGTCATGTTGTTATTGTCGTAAGACTTACAGTGTCACTTTACTGCGCCATTCTCAAAACCTCTCCTGTGGCCTCATGGGATAGTAAAGTGTCCTAAATACTTCAGAATCTAGTGCTTCCAGTGAGGTCATCTAGGTACTTTTCATCTAATGTTTTATGAATATTATGAACTTGGACATACTACTCAAATAACACATTTTTTTCTCCTACTAGTAAGGAAGTAGCCATTAGATGCAGAGCTTATCACGGCAATATCCCATAAACCACATGCTATGATACTACGCAATTTTGTATTTACTTTTTGAAATTGTAATATTATCTTATACACCGATCAGGCATTATACTATGATACTACGCAATTTTGTATTTACTTTTTTAAAATTGTCATATTATCTTATACACCAATCAGGCATAACATTATGACATTTCTAATATTGTGTTGGTCCCCCATTTTCTGCCAAAACAGCCTTGACCCGTCGCGGCATGGACTCCACTAGACCCCTGAAGGTGTACTGTGGTATCTGGCACCAAGATGTTAGCGGAAGATCCTTTAAGTCCTGCAAGTTGTGAGGTGGGGCCTCCATGGATCAGTCTTGTTTGTTCAGCACATCCCACAGATGCTCGACTGGATTGAAATCTAAGGAATTTGGAGGCCAAGTTCATTCCTGAACCATTTTTGCTTTGTGGCAGTGAGCATTATCCTGCTGAAAGAGGCCACAGCCACCAGGGAATACTGTTTTCATGAAAAGGTGTACATGGTCTACAACAGTGCTTAGGTAGGTGGTACATGTCAAAGTAACATCCACATGGATGGCAGGACCCAAGGTTTCCCAGCAGAACATTGCCCAAAGCATCACACTGCCTCCACCGGCTTGCCTTATTCCCATAGTGCATCCTGGTGCCATGTGTTCCCCTAGGTAAACGATGCACATGCACCCGGCCATCCACATGATGTAAAAGAAAATGTGATTCATCAGACCAGGCCACCTTATTCCATTGCTCCGTGGTCCAGTTCTGATGCTCATGTGCCCACTGTTGGCGCTTTCGGCGGTGGACAGGGGTCAGCATGGGCACCCTGACTGGTCTGCAGCTATGCACTGTGTATTCTGACACCTTTCTATCAGAACCAGCATTAACTTCTTGAGAAATTTGAGCTACAGTAGCTCGTCTGTTTGATCGGACCACACGGGCCAGCCTTCGCTCCCCACGTGCATCAATGAGCCTTGGCCGCCCATGACCCTGTGGCCGGTTCACCACTGTTCCTTCCTTGGAGCACTTTTGATAGAGACTGACCACTGCAGACCGGGAACACCCCACAAGAGCTGCAGTTTTGGAGATGCTCTGACCCTGTCGTCTAGCCATCCCAATTTGGCAACTCGCTCATCCTTACACTTGCCTGTTTTTCCTGCTTCTAATTCCTGCCTAATAATCCCACTCATTAACAGGTGCCATGATAAAGAGATAATCAGTGTTATTCACTTCACTTTTCAGTGGTTATGTGTTATGCCTGATCTGTCTATGTCTTATTATTCAGAAAGTCTAAATCTGAAATACTAAATACAAATCTTTAAATGGTCTAATACTGTATATATTGTAATTGTTATCTGGTTTACATGTGTGATGTTAACAATAGCTAGCATTCCGATTAGCATGTGCCACTTTAGCTACTCTGACAGCACACTTCAGGAAGACTGAATAACCTTTCAATGAAGTACCCTGACATGACCCAGCACAAAACAACAGTAGCTGCAGGTGTACAAGAGAAGACTGTGTTTTTATGTGTCTGAGTGTGTGTGTATGGAGGAAAGTAAATCCAGACTGTCTTTGACCGTGTTTAGCACTATCAGCAGATTCACCGCTCTGGCACAGCTGCCTCCTCAGGTGAGTTACCTGTGCTGGTGGGCCACTCTAAACCCCCTGTATTCAGTGACACGGGCGCCTTCGCTCTGCGCTCAAATATCACTTAACACTGATTAACCCACGCTGGGCCAGCACTGGGTCCTCACTTGCCCACCTGCCAGCTGACTGCCATTAGAAGTACTCTTATCAAGTCTCAGATCTGTCTACAATAGAGCCTGGGCCTAGCCGAGGGGTTAAGGAGCCTTCTTAAATAATAAATCATTAGCTAAATACTTTTTGTTCATTTGTGTCGTGTTACACGTACCTCAATTTGCTACTCCCGGCACAGTGGCCCATTCAGCAGATGCCTCGTCTGTGTCTGCTCTGTCATTTAACCACTGCAAGCCAGAAATCCTTTTCTGTTTCTCTCATTCTCTCATTCTCTCTCTCTCTCTCTCTCTCTCTCTGTAGTACAGTATGTTTGTTTGCTCCTTTATGTGGTTTTTAGGTCAGGCTCAAGAAAAGAATTGCAAAAGGATGTCAAATTATGAATTTGACCTTTCATTAAGCCCCGCCCCCTTAAGAACTCAATATTTTTTTGTTTGTTTTTTTGTTCTTTGCTTGTGAGTAAAAAGTTTGAAAAACCTTTGCAGAGATATACTGTTAGTGAACATCCCCACGCTGATGAGAGCGGCGATTAGATGAATATGCTTTCCTCTCAATAAACACAACAAAAATAACAGTGGTGAGTAAACAGCAGTTAAGAAAGCATCTGATCATAGTGATAAGGATATGTTTGTATGAGCTCTGCAATTCGGCTTTCCAGTAAAGTCATGTCGTGTTTATTTATATACAGTAGCACTTTATACAATAGATGTTTTAAGGCAAGCAGCTTTATAATATTAAATATGGAAAAAACTGTCAGTGTTTCTTTCGGTTAGAATTGGTGGATGGATGGAAAAGAATAAATAAATACAATTTCCATGTCAAAGTAGGCGGAGCCCCAGAGAACACCTACCTATTATGTAATCACCACAAACCACATGGTAGTGTTTACCAGCATTAGCAAACTTTTTTTTCCGGACTTCATTTAAAAGTGTTGTTGTTATGGAAGCCTCCACACTCTCTAAATAAGCAACATTGGTTGCTCACGTTTACAGACGTGATGTATCTCAAACTGTCCACTGCGTGCATTCATGGGGCAACATAGGACACCATAAGTCTTTGGGCCCAAACTTTGGAGAAGCTTAAAGGTTAAAGGTGTCATGAACTGGCTTTTTTTATTTTTTTATTATTATACTGTTGTCTGAGGTCAGCTTATGACGTTTGCGTGGTTTTTACATTCAAAAACATCATAATGAATAAATAATAGGCTATTTTCTACCCTGGTTTTGAGGCTCTCTCCTGCAACTGTTGGTTTTTATGGGCGTGCCACACTGAAGACTTGGAAGTAAATGCCCACGGATAGGATTGGATAAGATTTGCATATTTAATGAGCTTCAGCTCCCCTGTCAGTACATGTGAGGGATTGTTTTGAAAGCATGTGGGAAAACGGCAACCGAAATGAATCGCCCACAGGGCTCGCAAAACGTCTTGATCAAACAAACACAATGATTTATCTCTCATCCACCCGCGATTGATTGGAATGTTATTTTTTTATTACTTGGCCCGCCCGATCGGTGGATATAACCACAAACCGCACACACACACACACATACATACTCGCGCTAAAAAAAACACATAGCCATGTTGGACTTTGCGAGCCCTGGCCCATACATACGAGTCTGATCCTGAATCGCAATGAACCAACAACACCACAAATAAAGGATTCTTCAGCCTTTGATAGCATGCTAAGATATGTTCAGTTAGACACGTACACATAATCAATAGATATCAAACGATCTGTGACAATGCAATACTATCACATATAAAAAACATTTTTACTCACGTGTGTTGCTTCATTCATTCATGTAATCTCATCCAGTCTACAAATCCAGTCTCTTGTTTATAAACGAATCTGTGATCAGAAATGAAGGAACAAACGTGCAATGTCTTCCCCAAGTGAGCTGGATATTCATTAAAAATAAAGTTCAACCATGCATTCATAATATTGGAATCCGAATGAATATTATGCGATATGTTTATTGCTGCCTTCGAAGTTCGATCTGGTTTAGCTCTGTGTAGGCCTGTGTCATGTCAGTGTCACAGAATCAGGCGTGGTTTGAGGCGGTGTTTCACCACACGATGACCTCAAGGGTCGACATATTCCGAGATCTCTCGTTTGCTGGGTCTGGTGTCATTAAAAGCTTTTCTTTGACTGACAAGGAAGTGTTCAGCTCCGAAACTTACAGGATATTCTTATATTACCATGACCTTTTATATATCAAAAGCTCAAGGGAAAGATGATTTCTCAATTCAGGACCCCTTTAATTGATTTGAATTATTGATTTGAATTAAGGAGATCTCATCAAGTGTGTGTGTGTTATTATATATATATATATATATATATATATATATATATATATATATATATATATATATATATATATATATATATATATATATATATATTATACTGTTTTCTAACTTTCGTAGACTTCTTTCAGCGTTATATTACTGGTTTAAATACCACGGGTTGCAGTAAATCAATCTGCATTTTATCACTCATACAGTCATATAGATATATCCTCATGTCCTTAGATGTTTGTATTGGCATTTATATATATATTCACATAATTTTTAATATATGTGTTTTCCTATTTTGCTGCATATTATGACTGCTCATATTTAATAAAAGAACATTATGTGTATATAGGTAGTGCAGCTCTGTAACTGTATAAGCTCCGCCCCTCGTTTCGGTCCTGTGGCTGCTGGACTGGCGTTGCTGGTCTGAAACTGATGCAATATTTACAGAATGCTCCATAAGGATTTATTGGGGATTTCCGTGAACAGCACATTTTAAAGTGGTAAAAATTGAATGGATGGCTGAAAAAATTTGTTGTTTTGTGCACGTCTACACGTTAAAGTTTTCTCATGCATGTGCCGAAGTCTACACTTTGTCAATTCAGAGGCTCCTTAGGAATGTAGCACATATTTTCATTGTTAAAAGTACTTTCCTCTACAATAGTGAAAGAAGCATATATTCTGACCTTCTCTGTCCTCCTCCTCTCACATCCTCTCCCATCAGGTGGTCTTTACCATCTTTCTCTTTCCGTTGACATTTAATCGGCCATGCTCATATAATACAACAGCCAATATTATTTTTCCACTCCACATGGGTGGGGTCACAAGGCTACGAATTGCGTAAGAAAACAACTTTTCTGTTTTCTCTGTAGACACACACACACACACACACACACACACACACACACACACACACACACACACACACACACACACACACACACACACACACACACACACACGTGTGTATTTGTTAGAAACACTCATGAAGCAGAGAATAGATTAGGCATTCTTTTGGTATTACTTGTGTAAAGTGATTATAAGTCATCTCAGCCCAACGAATTTAGACTTCTTGACGCCCCCTCTGTTGCTGCCCCCCAGTCAGATTCATGTAATCAGATTAAATGCTAACAGAGGCTCAAGAGTGCCTGGACACACACACATTGCTACTTTGATGCCGCTGTGTCGGAGACAGACGACATTAGTCCTGTCTGCGGCCCTTCAGCCCTGGAACCATGTCATCTCAATCTGCAGAGAGAATAAAGAACGTCCCCTCAAGCTGATGCATTAGTAAACAGCAAATGCTCACACTCCTGCAGCTGCTGGTCTTTGCGTGTGTGTGTGTGTGTGTGTGTGTGTGTGTGTGTGTGTGTGTGTGTGTTTAACTCTTAAAAATAAAGGTTTTCAATGGATCTTTGCAACACCTTTCAACAAAGACACTCTTCTTTTCAAGCTGTATGGGTTTCTCTTGAGGATATATGGTTCTTGGCTATGGCTATAGATCTTTGGAGGTTAGAAAAGTGCTGTTATGTTGGGTTATGTTATGTTAGGCTGACTTTACTGTTTTTTATATAGTGTATGGGGTCCAGAGACCCAAAAGTAATAATAGCAACCCTCGGTCATTTTTGACTGAAAAATTTTACTTTTTTTTTTTTTTTTTTTTACTTCATCGGAATGTTACGAAACTTGATAAAGGTTTTGGCACTTGCTATGTGAACACACAAAAAATATATGGACATGATTCAAAAGGTTAAATGGTCCTGAAAAAATATTCACACTTATACTCCTCATGGTCAAAAATGACCACACGAATTTCGTCTAGAGGAAACATTTGTTACTGCGCCTAAACAAAATCTTACTGAAAGCAAATTCCCTAAAAATACAAAATATTATTTATAAAACATTATCAAGCTAAAATATAGTACATTAATTTCATTGAAATACATTTTTAGCTGTAGGGTTGTTGGAGAAAAATGCAATGAAATCCAAACAGTTGGCATCTGCTACAGTTTGTAGACCAATCGGATAAGCTTGTGAAATTCACTGTGTAAATAATTAATAATTTATTTCTGATACAAGTATACAGTAAGTACAGTAACCCTAAGTATGCAGTACGTTTTTATATATTTTGGCAACACTTTATTTTGATGGTCCACTTTAGACATTCTACTATCTATAAGCTTTGCAACTTTTGAAAGCAGCTTAGGTTAGTCCATACTTTTATTCAGTCACACCCCGACACTGGTAGAGTGTAGTAATTAGAATTCAATCAATTAGAAAAAGAACATTTAAGTCAATGAGAGGTTTGTTGCATGATGGCACTTATGCAGGCAATCCAAGTTAGATTTTAGCTGCTCTCCAAGAATTGTATCACTATTTCTATCAATAAATAATTGCAAAACAGGATTTCCTCTTAAGGTCATTGTAGCACTGCACACAAGTAACATGCATAACAATTGTCTAGTATTTCAAAACATTGTGGATAATAATTACAATGCAATAAAAGTGAAATTATTATCTTATAACTAAATTAGCTTTAGGGCCATCTGGAACAAAACTGGAATAAAGAAGGGCTTGTTGTTTCGCTGTGGGTGGTTTCACCATGGGCCATAAACCCAAATTTATGCTACATGTGCATTTAAATAGACTTACAATTTAAAACCGTAATCACTCTCTGTAACATTCTGCTTTTATATTGGCTGATAAGTTGATAGATTTTATCATCGGCATTATTTGGTAAAGCCTAACATCTTGCACTTGAATAAGATCCCTAAAGATAGCACTTAAAAGCCATTCGGAAAAACGCTAATTTGCCAAAGCTGGAATTGTTCTGATCATGGACCCTAGTGATTTTAGTCTTGCTCAGCCAAAAGATCAAGAAAACGGACTGTGAATACCATAACTGGTTTGTTGACATGCATGTATTTGACCAGTCGTGGCCCAGACGTGCATCAAATCAACAAGATTGACACTTTATTCAACTAGTTTCATAATATGTCCAGTCATAGTAAAGACAATACATGCTGTTGATCATATATCATAAATCGTTAAAGATGCACACATCAGTTTCCACAAAAAGGCATAAATTGTTGTTTAAATATGCTTAAAATCATAAACACTTGCCACAAAGTCCAAACGCTTTATGCGAAAATGGACACGTAGCCTTTCAAAGTATATTCTATTTGATATTGTGCACAAGCACATGCACACTAGAAAGTTTAGTCTTTTATGTCCAGAAGTTATGACTAATAAAACACTATGTATGCGTCTGAAATCATACACACTCTTGAGTAGGTAATTATTTTGAATAAGTACTTGCTTTGTAAGCGCTAAAAAAACGTATGTTCTAAATAGTATGAATGTGTGTAGTATGAATGTAATCTGGACATACTACACTCTCCATGTTGTCTCTGTTTTTTTACCTACCAACGTCAGTTGTGTCGCTTCACTGCCATTCACAAATCCTCACCCGTGGCCTCATGGGATAGTGAAGTGTCCATCGTATACACTTTAGAATCTAATGGAAGTAGTAGGTCATCCAGGTACTTTTTGCCTACTTTTTTATGAGAAATTTGTACATTTTGTCACATACTGTTACACTATACACCATCTAAAAAATGAAAACGCGATTGGGTTGTTCTAACCCAGTAAATTGATTGTTTTAACCCAGCGGTTGGGTTAAATGTTTGCTTAAAATAACCCAATCACTGGGTTAGTCCATTTTCAACCGAACTCGGGTTGTTTTTAACCCAGCATTTTTTTAGAGTTAGGCTATATTAGGGAAGTATGCTATTCCAGATGCAGCCTATTATTGTCCCTGGTATTTTGCTGTTGTTCCATCTCTTCCAATTTTTTTCCGACTGTGGAACAATGGTGTTGCCACCTTGTGAAACAACGAATTACTGCAAAAGAGTATGCATGGTTAGAAAAACCAAGCTGAGCTCAAACAGCACACAAATACTATGTTGGTGAGGTAATTTACAGCATGTGTACTGTACACTTACACTAGTGTTTGTAAAACAAAAAACAAACAGTACTTTGGGCATAATATTAAGACTCCAATCCCATCAGCAGCCTAATAAAAAGTGGAGCGGGTCAACTCAAGGGGGCAGCCATGTTGAGATCGCATGACCTGCCAACTACAGTTCATCTCGGTATCCCGTAAATAATTAAACACTTTCCTTGCAGAATAAACTCATAATCTCTGATAATAGTGCATTTCTACAATGGTATCATAAACTAAAAAAATATTTTATGAAATGCTTTATATCATATCAGTCAGCATAGCATCAACAGAAAATCTTTCAAATTGAAATAAATGGAAGTACAAGCATGTTTGCTTGATGTGCGAGAACCAATGAGGTTCATTCTCATGTTACGCAGCACATTTGAGCTTCCTCAAGAACCAATGAGGTTCATTCTTGTGTTACGCAGCACATTTGAGCTTCCTCAAGAACCAATGAGGTTCATTCTTGTGTTACGCAGCACATTTGAGCTTCCTCAAGAACCAATGAGGTTCATTCTTGTGTTACGCAGCACGTTTGAGCTTCCTCAAGAACCAATGAGGTTCATTCTCATGTGTTACGCAGCACGTTTGAGCTTCCTCAAGAACCAATGAGGTTCATTCTTGTGTTACGCAGCACGTTTGAGCTTCCTCAAGAACCAGTGAGGTTCATTCTCGTGTTACGCAGCACGTTTGAGCTTCCTCAAGAACCAATGAGGTTCATTCTCGTGTTACGCAGCACGTTTGAGCTTCAGCAAGAACCAATGAGGTTCATTCTCGTGTTACGCAGCACGTTTGAGCTTCAGCAAGAACCAATGAGGTTCATTCTCGTGTTACGCAGCACGTTTGAGCTTCCTCAAGAACCAATGAGGTTCATTCTCGTGTTACGCAGCACGTTTGAGCTTCCTCAAGAACCAATGAGGTTCATTCTCGTGTTACGCAGCACGTTTGAGCTTCCTCAAGAACCAATGAGGTTCATTCTCGTGTTACGCAGCACGTTTGAGCTTCCTCAAGAACCAATGAGGTTCATTCTCGTGTTACGCAGCACGTTTGAGCTTCAGCAAGAACCAGTGAGGTTTAAATAACCCTTTAATAAAAAGGGTTATTTAAACCCTTAAATAAAAACTAGTGTTAATAAACTATATATATATATATATATATATATATATATATATATATATATATATATATATATATATAGATATATATATATATATATAGATATATAGATATAAAATGCTGCTGAAAATTCTGCTTTACCATCACAGGAATTAATTACATTTAAAAAAAAAAAACATTATAATAATATTAAAATAATTCACAATATTTATTTATTCATAATGTCTAACCAACCCCTCTCTCTCTCTCTGTCTCTCTCTCTCTCTCTCTGTCTCATTTGCTTTTTTCTCACCCTTCTTCTCTGCCCCTGCCCCCACAGGCTATAGCGGTGCTGATAGGCATCTCTGTTGGAGTCTGCCTACGTTTCTGCAGACAAACTGCCTCCACCAGCCACACTGTTCTCCCTGGGAACACTCCATGAACCCTCCAGCTCCTTTATTGTCCCCTCTACCCCAGCGCACGAACTTGTGCACCAGCCTGCCCTCCGCCCACGCTGGGCTACAGCTAGACCCTCACACAGGTCAGAGTTCGGCCTTTTTGTTCCACTGTGAAGTACAGTAAACCAAAAATAGCCCACCAGTGCTGCACTTGTGTTTTAGACTGTTTATTTTGGAGTAATATTGTACGTCCTGTGCGGTGCAACCGTGGCGGCCATCTTGCGTGGCTCTCGGCCTACACGAATCACAGCATCACCATCTGAGAATTCCTCTAGAAACTCGCCTCACGTACGACCCATTTGCTCTCGTCGTAATGGGGGACGATAAAACGGGAGTGGTAAAGCGTCTCCTCTTTCTGCTTCCTGTAACTGACCTTCGGATGACCTCAGGAACTCTGGGCCGCTCAGAAGGCAGTTGTTTCGTCCGCAGCGTGCGCATTCCTCCTAGGCTATCTCAGCCATCACTTGACAGGAATTATATAATTGCTGCCTGTGATCTCATTCTCCTCAAAGAGCATTTTGAAGTTTCCTTCCCTTTCTTTCCCTTTTGGTTTCCTCTCCCACTCTTTTTAATGTTGAAATTGCTCACATTAAATCACTCTCTTCCTTCGATCCCCCAACATTCTCTTTCTCTCTCTCCCAGTATTTAGCATTCAATCCCTCTGTTCTTGTCAAATTGTTTATGATACGCTTATCGCTTTAATGTGTGTGCGTGTTGTGGTGTATGCGTAACCATGCTCATTTAGCAAACACAGAGATGAAGTGATACAAAGTAATATTTATATGTAACTACACAGCGTGATGAATATCCGGTATAGTAGGTATTAACTCGGCCTGTAAAGGAGACCCTGTGACCCAACCTGACTGGTACTGTCGAAATGCTAAGACCGAACCGATACTGAACCTGAAGTTGCCCATGCACAAATTCTAATATTGTTTTAGCCATTTTTGCCCTTAACAAATTTTTTTTAGTTTTTGGGTGGTGTATTATAAAAAATGTAGAACTGCAATTCTTTTGCCCCTGTTAGGAAAATTCAGGTCATGCCTAAAATAGTTTAAAACCCTGTTGTAAGCCTTTCAATTTTTGTGAATTATTACTATTATTATATTACATGAAAAAAATAGCTGTTTTCCATGTGACTCTTTATACTCTTTATATAATAAATTAAGTTATCATTTAAAAATAAATAAATGTATAAGTGTGTGTGTGTGTGTACAGAGAGAGAGAGAGAGAGAGAGAGAGAGAGAGGCAGATAGAGAATAATAATTATTATTAATAATAATAATAAGTGACCTGGGAAAAAAAAAAAATATAATAATATATATATATATATATATATATATATATATATATATATATATATATATATATATATATATATATATATATATATATATGCATATTTAATATATATATATATATATATATATATATATATATATATAATGCAATATTCATTTAATATATATATATATATTATTATTTCTTTTATTTATTTCTGGTCTTTACAGAAGATTTTCCACAATAAATAAAACAAAAACAAAAACATTTAAATAATACAACCAAAGAAATATAACAAAAAATATACATAACCGAAAAAGGTATAGGCAGAAGCCACTGCTTATTATGCCTACCCTTTATAATATTTCTTTTTTTTTTTTTTTTTTTTTGTGTTTAGACATTTCCCAGAATGTACAATGATAATTACAAAGATCATATATACATGTATACTTTTCAGATATTATTACAATAAATTTAGTATTGCATACACCAATTTATGTTATAATATAATTATTTATTACCTTGTTTTTAAACATTTTCTTAAATGTACTAAATGTTTTAATTGCATCTAATTCCATATATAAAAATTCTATAATTATATGTATGTGTGTGTATGTTTGTTGTTGTTGTTATTATTATACTAAAAATATTATAAAATACTATTAAAAAAATGCAGATTTTATGTTATACTGATTTTTTTATTGCAAAATATAACTATATTATCTCCCAGCTCTCTCTCTCTATATATATGTATTTCCATCTTACAGCATATGTACAATATACTCACATAGGGCTGATATATATATATATATATATATATATATATATATATATATATATATATATATATATATATATATATATATATATATATATATATATATATATATATATATATATATATATATATATCTCAACTGCTTTCCTGTAGCTCAAACAATAAGCAAGAACTGACAAGATGTAAAAATGTGTACCTTGAATGCAATGTAAGTCTCTTTGGATAAAAGCGTCTGCCAAATGCATAAATGTAAATGTATAAACTATATTACCGGGCAGTTCTAATCTGATAAATGTGACTAAAAGGCATGAAGATATTAAGATAATATAAACATTAACATCATGGTTT
This sequence comes from Paracanthobrama guichenoti, assembly GCA_018749465.1. Lineage (NCBI taxonomy): Eukaryota > Metazoa > Chordata > Actinopteri > Cypriniformes > Gobionidae > Paracanthobrama > Paracanthobrama guichenoti. The sequence continues at coordinate 1,509,185 of JAGHMJ010000036.1, forward strand.
TCAAACAACATGTATTGTGAAAAGCGCTATACAAATACATACCAATTGACTTGACTATTATTATTTTTGTTGTATGAAAAGTGACCTGAAACAAAGTAGTTGTTGAACTCTAAGAGGAAAGCAAGAAGAACAGAATGAGAATGAGATATTTGGACTGTGTCTCTCTTCACCGCTGAATTGTTCACGCATGACATCATGATGATCAGCTAATGACGTCCTGACACAACAGCCCCAGTTCTCGCCCTGCTGGGCTCTGATCTCAGAGCAGCGGTCAGGTAGCGGCCAGTCTGACTCACTCCGTTCCTCAGAATCCGTGAGGACTGTTTGAGTAATAACCGGGGGTCACAACCCCTGCAGTGTTGAACAGAGAGGATGATTTGGTAATTGAGAGAAGTCGCACATCAAGTCCAGCTTTAATGTGATGGATGGGCCACTTTGAGTTGAATTCATAAAGAGGCTGATCAGAGATCAGACTCCCCGCATATTTTTTAAACCAGATCTGGGATCAGCAAGTTGGGATGTGTTATGAGTCACAGGAAGATGATCGTTCCAGCAATGTGTGTATTGTCTGTATGGCACACAAACACTTACATTCTACCATATTATGGATGTTAGAAATATAGAAACTATTCAAATGTTTGGACAAATCTGACTGAATACAAACCAAAAAATATTCAGATACCAGATATAATTTTACTAGTGTGTGCAGGACACTATAGTTCATTTATGTAAGTGAGGATAGCAAAATAAAGTAAACTGTGACGACATATACCCAAATTCTTCATACAGTGACTAGCAGTAAAATGATTCAGACGCTTTGACCTGACCATGTTTTGCTGAAGTGTTTTTTCTTTAATTGCTAATGTGACCTTTGACACCACAGGCTGAACAAAATGAAGCATTGCTTGGTCATTGGTTGATCTAAATTGGTATTATCTAATTGTGTACTGACAGCTGATTGGCTGATTTGTTCTGTCACAGTTTAACTCGGAGTTCTTGTCATATTTTATTACCATTTTCTAAACTATAGTGAATAAACTGATAATGTGAGAAATGTTGAAGGTGTCTGAATACATTGTGGTTTGACTGTATGTGTTTCTTATAATGTGAAAGATCTTTTGACCTCAAGTGTGTGTGTGTGTGTGTGTGTGTGTGTGTGTGTGTGTGTGTGTGTGTGTGTGTGTGTGTGTGTGTGTGTGTGTGTGTGTGTGTGTGTGTGTGTGTGTGTGTGTGTGTACATGTTTTTCTGTCCTGGTGGGACTTCAACCTGAATGCACACAGACTCATGGGGACTCATTGAAATTGAGGTGCCCATGGGTACAAAAGCTTATAAATCGTACAGAATGAGTTCTTTTGAAAATGTAAAAATGCAGAAAGTTTTGTGTGATGGGTAGGGTTAGTGTAAGGGGAGAGAATATATGGTTTGTACAGTATAAAAACCATTATATCTATGGAAAGTCCCCAGAAAGGTAGGTGTGTGTGTGTGTGTGTGTGTGTGTGTGTGTGTGTGTGTGTGTGTGTGTGTCCAAACTTTTGATTGGTAGTGTATAAGTATATGATAAAATAATAATGTTTTTATGCATTACAACATATTTGGGTTGTAGTTACTTTGCTACACTAACAGGTTTATACATTGCTATGATCAGTTTTATTTTATATTTATTTTCTTAAGGTTTGAAATTATTTCAGCCTGTTAGGAAAATTCAGGTCATGCCTAAATAGTTTAAAATCATGTTATAAGCCTTTAATTTTTGTTATAACGATAAAGGAGTGACCAAAAAGTGACACCTGGCCTAGGAAAATTGACATGTTCACCCTTTATACAAATATTACAAAAATTGTCTTAAAGATTTTGTGAGCATATTGCATGGTGATGCTTGGAGTCAATTGTTTTATTTGTGATAACACAATAAAACATGCCAAAATTGTGCCAACATAATTTTTGGCCAGGCTGTCATACAAAAAAATACAAAAAAAAAAACAACAATAATGAAATATTAATAACTGATTATGTTGTAGTCAATATTCACTTTTTCCTGTATATATAAACACATTTTAAATCAAATAAAAGTAAACAGAAGCTGTAAACAGAAACTAATTGAAGCTGCCACTCATTAGAAGACAGTTATTTTGGGACCACATGTTAATTTGTAGTTATTTATAATAACCTTATTTCACATGCATCACATGAAAGTGGATGAGGATAAGCAACAGCAGTACTCAGCATTCACTTTCATTATAAAATAAATGACTTTATGGATCTGTTAATATTATAAGCCTGGCTGCAGTTCACACATCACCATTAGGAGGCAGTAGTGTTCTTTAACAGACACCTCCAAACACAGACAGACAGTGTGTGCACCTGTGTGTGTGTGTGTGTGTGTGTGTGTGTGTGTGTGTGTGTGTGTGTGTGTGTGTGTGTGTATGTTTGTTGGTAGATTTATAGAGGGTGGAAATGCTGTTATTATAAGTCATCCTCCTCATCCATCCTGAGGTTGAAAAAAAAAAAAGTCTTTCTGAGGGCAGGCTGATCATCTTCCGCGTGCTTATAGGGAGGCGATGCTGACATCTCTCACTCCCTCTTCCATTCCTCCTTTCCTTGGATGGAAAGGAAAAATCTGGCCTGCGTGATTTCTCTGGTTCGGTTCTGTTATGAGCGACGCCTGATCCTCCTCTGACAGCATGAAATGAGATTTTAACTTGTGAGATCAACTACAGACCCCGGTGTTGTTTTGCATCATGTATGTCTGAGAATTCTTTGGAGAGGTTTAATCACAAGCCTATAGGAATGATGTCATGCTTGTTACAGGTCTCTGTGTGTATATGATGTCTGTTTGGCATTGCAGGAGTGTGAGATCTCAGTTTGATGACACATGAGAAATGTAGATTTAGTCCTTTTTCTGAAACTAAGGGGAAACCTTATGAAAATGACTCTGACAGTACCATGGTACACTGATGGTATCAGATGATAAAATCAGGGATCTTAATGACTTAAACCATGGAGTTACTTATACCAATGACTTACACATGCACATAATGCATGTCTGAAAACCATGGTACATGCAGTATAATGGGGGGGGGAAAAAGAAAAAAAAATATGGTACTCAACATACTTGATATGATAATGGAATTGTGTACATTAAAGAAATTATATGGTACCATGGTGTGACCATGAAATATATTCACAAAACTGTAGTACTAAGTTATGGAAAATAAAGAAAGAACAGTCCAAGAATACCATAGTATTATGCTATTACCATGGTAACTATTCAGAAACCATGTTAAAACCATTGTGTACCATTTACTAAGAGAATGAAAGAAAATGAAATGAGGGGTTAAATATTTAGGAACTGTATTCGATGATAAATTTAAATTTGAGGCAAACGCTGATATTATTAGAGGGAAAGCTCTTCAGCGTATGTATTTTCTGAGGAAACTTGAACTTTTAGTATGGATGTTTCTTTTATGAAAATGTTTTACACCTGTTTTATTGAATCTGTCTTAAGTTTTTCCATTTTTTGTTGGTATGGCAATCTTAATGTAAAGAATAGGAGTAAGTTGAGTTGCATAGTTAAAATGTGCAGCAAGATAGTGGGCACCAACTTAAGGACCATCACACAAATGTATGAACATAGGGTGACTAGAAAGGGCCAGTTAGTCCTTTCCGATGTCACCCACCCACTATGTACTGAATTTCATCTGTCAGAGATTTAAACCCCCTTGTGCAAATCAAATAGATATAAGAATTATTTTATACCTGCTGCAATCATGGTTTTAAATTACTTATGAAATGTGTGTTTATTTGATGATTTGTGTTTCAAAGAAAGAAAGAAAGAAAGAAAGAAAGAAAGAAAGAAAGAAAGAAAGAAAGAACGAACACTACAGATAAGAGCAGAGAAGCGATGAAGAGCATTAGCGTTCCCATCGAGCAGTCAGGCCACCCTCAGAGAACCTTGAGCTGTGAATGATGAATCATGTTGTGGATTGCAGATTGCAGATGCATTCAAAAACAGCCTCATATTTTACACTGTTCAAGACAGATTAGCTCGCTCCTAAAAACTGAGCCTTTACGAGAGAGAGAGAGAGAGAGCGAGAGAGAGTGATTTGGGAGCTGAAGGAACATCTTTCTCTCCTCCCATTCCCACAGTTTCACCATCCGTTTTCGTTATGAACAAACACACATGATGTTTCACTTGAAATCCATAAAATGAATTTCATCCATCTGCCCCATTCGTATTTTCCTACTAGTGCTAATGAAGCAAAACATGCCAGACCAGGATATTAACACGTGCACGCCACCCCTCTCCACGGCACAAAAAAGACCCCGCCGACCGCAGAATGAAGGTACGAGAACAAGAATAGGGAGGAAATTTGCTTGAAATGTAGCTATGAGCCTGCAAAGATCTTATTACATAGATGGCCGATAAGCATCTCAACTGGAATAATACTTTGCACAAGCTGCACATTTAATTAAGCATTCATATGTGCAGAGCGACGGGAAAAAGAGGGAGAGAGAGGAGAAGAGAGATTGCATTCATCCTCAGCCTTTGGCCTTTTCTTCCCTTTATAATCTGGGCGTTGTGAGGATGAGAGGAGGTGAAGACAGCGAGTGGGAGTTCGCCTCTTAACTTTGTGTCTTATTTAAAGCTTTACACATGTTTTTCTGTTAGCACACTCGCTACCTCCCATTGCTGCCCCCAGGGCACTCACTTTGAGGTGTGTGTGTGTGTGTGTGTGTGTGTGTGTGTGCTGGCCTGTGGCAGTGATCTTAACAATCCTGACATATTTGTTTTTGTCTTTGCTTGCATTCCAAAGTATTCTTGTGTGTTGTGGTTCATTTATGTACATGGCTGTGAGTGATTCATTGGTTGAGGCCAGTAACAGTGGCTCAGTGATCAGTGGTTGTGACAATAGATGTGTAAATGTGTGTTTAATTCAAGAGTGTGTGTTAAGAGTCAGTCTCCCATTTGAAGCTGTCGATGGGAAACACTTGTCTAAACAGGACAGGGAGCTGTTGCTTCAATCTACCGGTGGCATTTGAAGACACTATAGACACTGGAGTATCACTAAAAATAGTTTCTGGACTGCTAATACGAAGTCAGAGAGGTGTACCAGGAACATTATTTATGATGTTATTATTAGTGATGTTGGCTACGTATCACCGTTGCTGTTGAAAAAGGTTGCACCTTAAAAAAGGTGCCAAGTTAAAATGGCTGAGCACTAAGCTTTTAATTGTCTTAATCACAAATTATTGGTCAGGAAATTAGCAAAATGTAAGCAAATGCACCACTTAAAAAGCCTTTGCTCTCTCAGAAAAAAATTAAATTTTGGCAGAATATGGGATGTGTTTCAGTGTGATTCATCACTCCACACAACAAGGGGCATGGTGATGCTCCAGAGTGGTGTCTTCAAAAATCCGCTGATAAATATAATAATAAATGCATCTCTACCACAGTGAAGCATGTGGTGTTTATCTGCTGGTATTGGTGTGCTGCTTCACTGTGAAAAGTCATTTAATGCTTTAGAGTACAGGAGAATATTGCAAAATGCTTCCAAGTCCGGTGGTCTCAGAGGTCCTTCCAGCGTCGGCTGCGCTTCCTGTGATGGCAACTGGTGATGTCTACTAAAGCTCCTTCCGAGGTGGTGGCAACTGCTATAGCTCAGCGTTAGCTACTGAACTCTCTGTGCCCCTTGACAACTCCATTATGGCCACGGAGCCCGTCTCTAAACTCATTGTGCTCCCTGCCACGGCCAAGGAGGCTGTCTTTGAACCCTTTGCCTGCCCTGTCATGGCCAAGGAGGCCATCTTTGATCTCTGCCTGTCCCGTTACAGCCAAGGATGCTATCTTTGAATTCCCCGAGCTCCCTGTTACGCTTGCTCTGCCGGCTATGCCCTGCACCCCTGCTCTGTCGGCTCCACCCGGGGTCCCTGCTCCGCCGGCTCCACCTGGGGTCCCTGCTCCGCCGGCTCCACCTGGGGTCCCTGCTTCGCACTGGCTACCTGCTCTGCCAGCTCCGCACTGGCTCCCTACTCTTCCAGCTTTGCCCTGGCCACTTGCTTCACCTACGTTTCCAGGCCCTCTTTCACTTCACAGGCCTGTCCCTTCATCCGTCCTCCATTCTGACTCTGGCTCTGTCATATGTTCTCTGTGTTTGTCCATGTACTTTTAGGTTGTATTTCTAGTTTCCTGTGCTCCTGTTAGTTCTTGTTTTCTTTGTTTCCATTGCTGCCTTGTTTGTTTCCATAGTTACCCTCATAGGTCACCATAGTAATTCTTTACCCTTACCTGTTTCTTGTTGGCCTTTTGTATTCCTGTGTATAAATACCTCCATGTTTCAGCCTTGGTTTGTTGGTCATTGCCTTTACAAGTATTTGGTAAAGATATGTTTCCGGTTCACATTGGATTATTGTCTTCTTTCTAGTTTGGATTTGTAGCAAGGTTAGTTGGTAAGGGAAGAAGGAGGCGGGAACTGGCGACTGTTCAAACACACTTATAAATAAATAAACAAAAACGAAAGTCCTCTCTGCCTCATCCTGCTTGCCACATACCCCCATCACCCCTCACAGTACAGGGGCACCCTCTTTACTCCTGGTTAGTCATGGCAGCCACAGCACCCGGGGGCGAGGACAGGAGAGAGAAGAAAAGGGAAAAAAATATTGGTCCGGTTCCCAAAACGCACTGCCATCCGGTCCCCCACTAGCTCTGTGAAGTCCTCTGCGATGCCTGGCGGTGGCGCTGGAATGCAAATTTTCTCTGTGAACGGCCCTCTGACTCCTGATGCTTGATGGATGGCGACGTCTCCTTCGGGGTTTGGGCAGCCAACAGGATTCCCCCATTCCCTGCTCCTCCCCATCATGACGGACAGCAGCAGGCTCCGGCCTCAGCAAACGATGGCAACACCTCCGCTCCCCCTCGGACAGCAGCTGCCCCTCCAGAACCCAGGCAGCCAGCAGCGAGTTAGTCCCCCACAGCGGCGAGGGCTCTATGACAGCACATTCCTCCTTCCTTCCGGGTTTCGGCACCAAAGTAGCGAGGTTAGTTGATAAAGGAATCGGCTAACACTCAAACACACTTTAATAAATTAATAAAAACATATTAAAACACAACATAAATGTCCCAGGCCTGGTCTTCTCTCGACTCTCATCTATATATATATATATATATATATATATATATATATATATATATATATATATATATATATATATATATATATATATATATATATATATATATATATATATATATATATATATATATATATATATACTCACCTAAAGGATTATTAGGAACACCTGTTCAATTTCTCATTAATGCAATTATCTAATCAACCAATTACATGGCAGTTGCTTCAATGCATTTAGGGGTGTGGTCCTGGTCAAGACAATCTCCTGAACTCCAAACTGAATGTCAGAATGGGAAAGAAAGGTGATTTAAGCAATTTTGAGCGTGGCATGGTTGTTGGTGCCAGACGGGCTGGTCTGAGTATTTCACAATCTGCTCAGTTACTGGGATTTTCACGTACAACCATTTCTAGGGTTTACAAAGAATGGTGTGAAAAGGGAAAAACATCCAGTATGCTGCAGTCCTGTGGGCGAAAATGCCTTGTTGATGCTAGAGGTCAGAGGAGAATGGGCCGACTGATTCAAGCTGATAGAAGAGCAACTTTGACTGAAATAACCACTCGTTACAACCAAGGTATGCAGCAAAGCATTTGTGAAGCCATAACACGCACAACCTTGAGGCGGATGGGCTACAACAGCAGAAGACCTCACCGGGTACCACTCATCTCCACTACAAATAGGAAAAAGAGGCTACAATTTTCACGAGCTCACCAAAATTGGACAGTTGAAGACTGGAAAAATGTTGCCTGGTCTGATGAGTCTCGATTTCTGTTGAGACATTCAGATCGTAGAGTCAGAATTTGGCGTAAACAGAATGAGAACATGGATCCATCATGCCTTGTTACCACTGTGTTAGTATGGTGTTCCTAATAATCCTTTAGGTGAGTGTATATATATAGCACAGTATTAAAAAATAAATCAAGAAATAGATGTTAAAAATTGCAGCTGCCAGTGCTTGGAAAGGTCAAGTCGAGCACATTGCATTGTGGGATGCAACATTTTGTATAGTGTGCTCTATTGTATAGTTCCCATTCTGACAAATGTTGTAGGTCATCGAGGTCTTCTGTGCATACCGAAAATTTGCATTCACATACAATGAGTACTGTGCTATTCTGAACATAGAGTTATTTCTGTAAATAACAACTATTAAATTTTTTATCTATTTTTGTTTAAAATTCCTTAACTTATGGGTATCATTATTGCTTGGAAAGTTGAGCGCATTGCATTATTAAATACAGATTAATTTTGTGCACGTTTTGACAATCCTATATAGTATGTCATCCAAGTCTTTCGTGCATACAGAAAGTGTATGCTGTGCACAGTATGCATACTAAATATGGTATGGAAAATAAATATGGAGTGGTGTGATATTCTGAACATGGCCTGCATTTCTTGTCTTTCCCAACAATCTTAGGGTGTGTTCACACTTGTAGTTCGGTTCTCTTGGTTCTTTTGGCCAGACAGAAAAAGAAACATTTAGTCCTGGTTCACTTAGCATTCACACTGCTAATTTTAAGACTGAAAAACTTTTATTTTGGGACGGAACTGAACATCCAAAACAATGCTGCGCTCGTTGAATGTGTGTACATATGATGGTATTTTTACCAGCTGAGAAGTCAAGAAAGGTTAGAAAATGAGTCAAAGGAGTCAAAACAGTGCCAGGAACTCCTCCGTCACAAACACAAACAAAGATCTGCTGCAAGGAGACAGCGTTTCCGATGCCTGTACTGAACAGTGATGGGCAACCACCAGAGTTTGTTTTAATTGAACCAAACCTGCCAAGTTTGAACACACCCTTAAAGGAATAATTCTGTCATCATTTACTCACCCTCATGCCATTCCAAACCTCTATGACTTTCTTTCTTCTGTGGCACACGAAAGAAGTTTTTTTTTTGTCCATATAAATGAGTCTGATTCAAAATACCTTCTTTTGTGTTCTACAGTAGAAAGTAAGTCATCTTTTTAAGTCTGGGTGTGCTGTACTAAATTCTTTAGAGGACAAAACTCATTTTGAGTATTGACTGTTTTCTAATGCTGTAAATTTGTTCATTTTCAAATTGGTGAATTTTCGTGTTTTTATTAAGTGATAAATGGAGATATCTTTGCTTGTATTGGTTACTAATTATCTTACTCCCCCCCTCTCTCTAGTTCACACACTTACACACACACAGTTCAATCTTTGAGAGGGTCAGGAATTGAGCAATAAAGAGAATGGGTGCTGCATTGTGAGAAATGCGTCTCTCTCTTGGGGTCTTTCCTAAATGTGTGTGAACAAAGATTAAGACACCCAACCCCCCACCCCTGTCCCCCCTTCCCTTCACACACACACACACACACACACACACACACACACACACACACACACACACACACACACACACACACACACCATAAATTCATTTTCTCACTTGTGACCTTTCCACACAAATCACAAATAAATGTCTCACAGAACATGTTGGCATGCAGATTTACTCTACAACATTATTAGATATGAGGCTTTTAAAGTGCAAGTATTATTTATGTATTTGTTGATTTATTTTCTTACCACATATAAATCTGTTCAAAATTACAATTGCAAAACTGTTCCATGAAGATTTTTGCCTAAATAATAAAAAAAGAAGAAAAAGAAGCAAGTTTCAAGCAAGTAATAAAAATGCACAAAAGTCACCATGATTACTATTAGTTACTACAGTTATTAGTAAACAAAAATAAATGATTATGGGATATCCTTCAAACAGTATAAGAAGCTTTTCTGTTATTTTCTCTCTTTTTTTGTCTGGATCTATTAATTTATTTAAAAATACCTTAATGCAATTTATACGATCAATGACTTGCTTTCTATCATCAGAATTCTATCATCATCATGTTTTTAATTTCTGAATTAAATTATTATTATTATTGGAGGAGTATAAACTCATATCAAAGGAATTGAAATTCTTGAAAAGAAAAAGAGCACTTTGGCATAATCTTTTATTATCCCTTCTTAATAATAATGATAATAATAATAATAAAGCAGCAGCTTTTGATTAAAAATGTGAACATTTTTGACAATTCTAATTTATTTAGAAAGAATATTTTGGGAAAAATAAAGAGCAACAAATTGTAGTGGAACCAACATGCAGGAAGGGGGGGGAAATCTGATAATTTTACCTTTTTAATTATGTGTGACATCATACCAGACCAAAAAGTAATTTAATTAAAAATGTATTAATTCATGATCTTTAAAAAAATACTTATTACACGAAAACTCTATCTCAAACTAATTTGAAACTCACTTTTACTTGATGGTTACACCGCATGACATTTTTAGATTCATGTAACTTTAGTTGAAATGGTGTAAACGGTTTACCATAATAGCAAGTTTTCACAGTTTAATTGTAGTAATTAAATAGGGTGGGAAATATGGTTAACATGGTAAAATGTTTATAAGGGATGTCACATATCTTGCTAAACTGCTATATTTCACACAACACACTCGAAGACATTGCTGCAAGGCCTCATGTAAATGAGTTAAGTTGTTGAAGGAGGGGTCGGCCCTGAGCGAGGCGGGTGGGGCGAGACGAAGACAGAAAGAGAGAGAACTAAGACAACAGTATCAGTTCTATTATCACATTAAAAGGGGACTAGAATGAGACACACTCCCGGCCTTGTGTCCACAGGACTGCACCTGCAGTGCCGGGGTCATTGTTAGGGGCCCCGTCCTTCCCCCCCTCCCTCCTCCTCCTCTCTCTGGAGGGCTGCTGCTCTTTTCTCTTTCACCCTTTCTTTTCGTCATCCCTCACTCTCCTCGTCTTTTCTGCCACTGCGTAAACACAGCTGAGAGAGAAGCGCTCACGTGCCGCCCCGCGGAGCCTTCTGCCAGAGGCCTGCTCCGGCCGTCCGCACACGTGCGGCTGTGAGATTATGTTTGCACTTCTGAGAGTTTGTGTGAGCTCACACATCTGAATCCGTCTGTGTGTGTGTTTTTACATCTGAATGTGCGAGTAAATGTTAGCGCGAGTCATTGTCTCAGTATCTGTCGGCTTTTTAATGCTGATGAGTTTGCTCAGTGCTGGCTGTTTGTTTGCTCTGGAGGAAAGTGTGGCGCTTTTAACAACGCTGCTCATTGTTGGCTCGTCCGTCTTTATGGCAGCATTTCGGCTCTAGACACACCTGCCCATCGCTCTTGTTTTGGGTTGTGTGTTCTAATGGATCATGCCTGCATGTAAATCGTGTCTGTCTGTGTGATTGAGCTATACTGCCAAAATGTCAAATTAGTTTTCAGATCTTCCTTTCACTTCATCAAAACATATGATATTTACATAAAATATTAAGGTATTAAAAAAACTAAAACATGATAGTACCATGGTCATTTTTGTTCATTCTAAAATAAAATTATTATTATTATTTGGAATATTTGTAATTTAAAAGTATTTAATTTGTTACTGCTTTACCATTATTATTATTGTTATATTGTTATCATGATTATTATTACTGATATAAAATGTGCATAAATAAGTAATATCTGTTAACTAAATTAAAGATTTATTGGATTTTAAATTAAACGTCATAAACTGAAAAAGCCAACATTTTGACTTTAGAATCCATGTTGTTGCATATTTCCCAAAAACCTAATAGTAGCATGGTCATTTTTGATAGTGATATTATACAGATAAGTGTAAATGATACTTAATATATATGAAATAAATTATCAAACTATGCTATTTTAATTTATTTTCAGACTTGCTCCTCCAAAATACCCCAAATTGGCTCAGAAATATTTAGATCTGTGCAGGCCATGGGAGATGTTCAACTTCACTTTCATGTTCATCAAACCATTCCGTCACAAGTCTTGCTGTGTGTATTGGTACACGGCCCCACCTTCAGGTTACACGTTTGCAGCATTAGGTGCACATGGTCCTCCAGAATGGTTCGGTAGTCCCTGGCAGTGACCGTAGGGAATGCCATGATATTGCAGCCCAAACCTTCACTGATCCACCGGCGTGCTTCACTCGGGGCAGCAACAGTCCGGCCAAACAATCAAGCCTCTCGGGGCTTCTCCACACCATAACTCCCATCAACTGTAGTCTTTTAAAAAGGCATCTGAAATAATAAACAGTGCAATGTAGTGTTGTCAAAAATATAGTTTTTTTTTATCGATGCTGAAAGCTACAGCTTTCCTGTAGCTCAAACAATAAGAGCGTGGCACTAGCAACGCCAAGGTCATGGGTTCGATTCCCAGGGAACGCAAGAACTGACAAAAATGTAAAAATGTGTACCTTGAATGCAATGTAAGTCGCTTTGGATAAAAGCGTCTGCCAAATGCATACATGTAAATGTACAATGTAATGTAAATGAAATATCTGAAATGCTTCCAGTACTCATTTCCCACAGAACAGATCCACGATACCAGCTTCTCTTTCTCTCTCCGACAGCGAGTGACACACACCCGCCTCCACTCACTCACTCGTTTCATTCGCTCCGGATGAATATTGTTGCTGTTATAGGGCTAGAATTTCGCCGTGGGATTGCACGTATTGCATGTCATTTTACTCATTCCCGCAGATTTTGTGCACTCACCCAAAATGCTCAGTACCAAATTGAGTTATTTTTTTCGCTGTTCACACAAATACACACAAAATAATGTCAAAATGCCAGTATTCACGTGAGCACCCTCAGTTATGTTTTAAATGAACGTAAACAGTTGAGAAAGAAAACGCATGTGTAACAATTTAATGGATCCGTGCGTCAGGTCTTAAAGTGACAGGAGCCTAATATATGTGCTGCCAAATTATGAGATAATATTAAAAATATTTATATGGCAGTTTTTTACCCCATGGTATCGATGTCAAAATTGTGGCCAGTGGAAATGCTGAGTGGCTAGTAACTTTGGAAAACCACTAGCCACAGTATCTGACATGGCTGCTGAGCAAAATGAGTTAATGTCTAATATATATGTATATATCAATCCTCCAGGATCTCGCATTTTTATTTATTTTTAATTTTTTGTTTGATTTTTTTTTTTTTTTTTTTTTGCAATCAAAATGACTGATTTTTGTGGTGGTAATTTCCAGTAATTTTTTTAATAATTAGGATACCACATTTACCATATTATGTATTATATGCACAATAGTCATACACGACAATAGAACAAACAAACTGCACAAATCTTGTTTATTTTGGTATCTTACTAAAAAGGCTAGTCCAGTGGTGTACTATGTAGCTTTAATAACATGATCACTTAGGTGGGAAAAGTAAATCACAGCAATAAGCAATTGCCTAATATAAGTAAAGTTATACTTAAGTAAACAGTCTCAGTAAAATAAGAACTAATAAACAAATGATAGGAGGACATATAAATACAACATAAAGATACAGATACAAACAGTGCTTTACGTTTGTTTTGTCCAGTTATTGTTTGATGGGTATCGGCTATATTAGGTTGCTTTCACTTTAAAGACCTACAGTGATGCACGGATCCAATACTGTCACACGTCCCAAACTTATTCACTCAAGACATAACCGCCAAGACGGACATTTAGGCATAATTCTCTGTGTGTTTGATTTTGATTGTTCAAGGGCAATAAGCCTATAAACAGAACACATTTCTGTATACTCACGAGCGCTGACAGGCGGTAAACGCGTGCACAGAATCCTCAGCCGTGTGTCAGTAACGATTTGAGTTTGTGGTATACAGCGCTTTAGTGTTATCGGGCACATCATACTTTTAGTTGGTCATTCATCCATCTTGTGTAATCAGTTCGCCCGGTCCTTGGCACTTCTGCGAGACGGCAGGTGAGAAAGATTCGCTTTCGCTTTCACAAAGACCGCATACTGCACATGCACCACAACGTCTGTATCCTCATGAAAACACTGCATTACAGCTTGAAATAAATTAGAGATAGGTCAATTAGATAATATTATTTATTATATTGATTATTTTAATTATGCAGGATCGCAAAAAAATGCGACATTTTGCTGATTTTGCGTTGTATTCAGCGATCGTGGAATCGTGAAAAACTGGAGGAACTAATAATGTTTTATGTAGCAAGTTATTTATTCAGGTTGTTCAGAACAGGTATAGGGTGTGTGTTTCAGCTTTAATATGATGGATGGTGTCTCCTCGCTACCAGTGGCTGGTATTCTAACCATGCAGGGCTTTTACAGCTTTACAGTGCCTTTTTATTTATTTATTTAAAAAAAAAAAAAAAAAAAGCCCTGCATCAGTCTCCTCAGGTTAAAACAAACACACACGCCCACTCTCCTCTCACACACACACACACACACACACACTCCTCTCTGGCTCCAGTACCCCGTCCAGGGGGCAATAAACTCGTTATCTCCCTCTTTCAGATCCTAATCTGAAGGCTGGCCTGCACATTGCCAGGTGACCCTGGGTGGGGGCTGCCTGGGCTCTTTAAATCCCCCGCTTTCCCCTGCTTGTCAGCACCCCTCTACCTCATTCTCGCCCTAAGCCCACCCCCTGCCTGAGGGCCACCCCACCACCCGCTCCAGCAGCAATTAATCCATCTATTGATCACAGAGTGCGACTCAGCAAGCCTCTGAACCTGCACACCAAAGCTCCCCTGTCTCAGATATTGAACTCTTTTTTTCCCCCCAGTGATTTTTAAGTGTTTTTGTTGAACTTGGTTTCTCTCTCTCTCTCTCTCTCTCTCTCTCTCTCTCTCTCTCTCTCTCTCTCTCTCTCTCTCTCTCTCTCTCTCTCATGCAGGACACTGTGGTCATTATAACGTCACACTTAGGAGCCATTTTGTCTCGGCCTTGTCAAATGGTTGTCTGATGAACCAGCACAGGCTGTTGGTATCTGTTGTAATGAATGATCTGTCATAATCAATCATAATGAGAATGTATGAGAAACACCACCTGTAGCCAATCAGGTATATAATGGTTTCCACATCATACCAAAATGAGAGCCACTGTGAATAAAATAAAAAAACAAAACAAAATATTATTATTATTAATAATACTTTTTCATCCTTCAGCATTCCAACCTCCATAATTTGCAGAAAACTCTCAAAGATCCAACAAAGTTTGAAGATCACGAGTTAATCATGTTCCAGCAGAGAAGGACACATAACTCAAACACAGGATAAAAATAATTACAATAAAGGAGCAATGGCCAGCCAACACATGCGTCGACGCCATCTTGCTGGACTTTTTCATAATTTATCTCAGCCTTTTAACAGGTATGTTTAAGTATGTGAGAGGTCTCAATGTGACTTCCAGACCCACATTACCGCTAGTTACACCACTGCAGTCAAGCTGCAGAAAAGATCAAACAAAGTACAATAAATGTAGTCTCTGTGCTCTGTATTGAATGAAGCTATAAAATAGCTTTATGTAAAGAACAAGTGAAAATGTAACCAATTATTCACAGAAATTCTTCCCTCTGCTCAATATTTATTATATCATAATATGAACAGACTATTACGCAAGAAATGTAAAAACTGCACATACTGTAATAAGTATTGCATTATTATTTTAATAAAATGTTCATAATGTAATCATTTTCTCAAAATGTAATAAAATCTTGAGCTCATCATGCAGTAAACATTTTTTACATTATGGGAAATGTATTACATTATAAACTCACCAAAAATGTTCATTATTGTAACAGATTTTAAAACATAAAACAGTACATTTAAAAAAAAAAAAAAACTACCTGCGAAATGCAACAGATTTAAATATTCATACTATTATTATTAATAATAATAATAATAATAATAATAAACAAAGCATTGGCATTTTTAAAATGTACTGTAAAGGAATACCGATGCTTTATGTTTAGTAAACATATCATAATAATATGAATATTTAAATGTTGCATTTTGCAGGTAGTTTAAGACTAGCTTTAGATTTTTTTTTTAATTACTGTAAGGAAATACAATTTTTTTTTTGTTTTAAAAACTATTACAATAATGAAAATATGACATGTTTTTGGTGAGTTTATAATGTAGTAATTTTATCATGATGTAAAAATTATTTTGACGTATGCATCGGGTCAGAGGTCACTCTTCCGCCGGAACTAGACTTGCGTACGGCAGTTACTGGAAGCCAGTAATTATAGTTTATGAAGTTATAAATATGTATATTTTTCTTACACAAACGCACTTTGCTTCAGAAGGTCTTTTTAACCCCTTGTAGTTTTTTGGGCTTAAAAAATGGTATCCTTCACTCCCATAATAAAGCTAGGAAGAGCCGGGATATTTCTTAACTCCGATTGTGTTTGGCTGAAAGAACAATGTCATATACACCTACGATGGCTTGATGTTTTTTTTTTTTGGTGAACTATCCCTCTAAAGCTGTTCACCCCAAGGATGATAATAATTAAGTTTTAACTATCATTCTAATTCTATGAGAATAAGGGAAATCAACAACACAACTACAAACCCGATTCCAAAAAAGTTGGGACACTGTACATTGTACAAGTGTGAATAAAAACAGAATGCAATATTTTTATATTTTATTCAGAATACAACATAGATGACATATCAAATGTTTAAACTGAGAAAATGTATCATTTTATGGGAAAAATAAGTTGATTTTAAATTTCATGGCATCAACACATCTCAAAAAAGTTGGGACAAGGCCATGTTTCCCACTGTGTGGCATCCCCTCTTCTTTTTATAACAGTCTGCAAACGTCTGGGGACTGAGGAGACAAGTTGCTCAAGTTTAGGAATAGGAATGTTGTCCCATTCTTGTCTAATACAGGCTTCTAGTTGCTCAACTGTCTTAGGTCTTCTTTGTCGCATCTTCCTCTTTATGATGCGCCAAATGTTTTCTGTGGGTGAAAGATCTGGACTGCAGGCTGGCCATTTCAGTACCGGATCCTTCTTCTACACAGCCATGATGTTGTAATTGATGCAGTATGTGGTCTGGCATTGTCATGTTGGAAAATGCAAGGTCTTCCCTGAAAGAGACGACGTCTGGATGGGAGCATATGTTGTTCTAGAACTTGGATATACCTTTCAGCATTGATGGTGCCTTTCCAGATGTGTAAGCTGCCCATGCCACACGCACTCATGCAACCCCATCCCATCAGAGATGCAGGCTTCTGAACTGAGCGCTGAGAACAACTTGGGTTGTCCTTGTCCTCTTTAGTCCGGATGACATGGCGTCCCAGTTTTCTAAAAAGAACTTCAAATTTTGATTGGTCTGACCACAGAACAGTTTTCCACTTTGCCACAGTCCATTTTAAATGAGCCTTGGCCCAGAAAAAACGCCTGCGCTTCTGGATCATGTTTAGATATGGCTTCTTTTTTGACCTATAGAGTTTTAGCCGGCAGCGGCGAATGGCACGGTGGATTGTGTTCACCGACAATGTTTTCTGGAAGTATTCCTGAGCCCATGTTGTGATTTCCATTACAGTAGCATTCCTGTATGTGATGCAGTGCCGTCTAAGGGCCGAAGATCACGGGCATCCAGTATGGTTTTCCGGCCTTGACCCTTACGCACAGAGATTGCTCCAGATTCTCTGAATCTTTGGATGATATTATGCACTGTAGATGATGATAACTTCAAACTCTTTGCAGTTTTTCTCTGAGAAACTCCTTTCTGATATTGCTCCAGTATTTTTGGCTGCAGCATTGGGGGAATTGGTGATCCTCTGCCCATCTTGACTTCTGAGAGACACTGCCACTCTGAGAGGCTCTTTTTATACCCAATCATGTTGCCAATTGACCTAATAAGTTGCAAATTGGTCCTCCAGCTGTTCCTTATATGTACATTTAACTTTTCCGGCCTCTTATTGCTACCTGTCCCAACTTTTTTGGAATGTGTAGCTCTCATGGAATCCAAAATGAGCCAATATTTGGCATGACATTTCAAAATGTCTCACTTTCAACATTTGATATGTTATCTATATTGTATTGTGAATAAAATATAAGTTTATGAGATTTGTAAATTATTATAATTATTTATTGTCCCAACTTTTTTGGAATCGGGTTTGTATAACAACACAGAGGATGATAATGTTGGAAGTTATGTTTCTCCAGCTGAATGATCAGAAATCAGAATCCACCCCGACTTTAAAGAGCTCGAGCATTTAAAGCAGCAGATGACAAAACTGCAGTGCACGTTTATAATAATCAGAACATTATGGTGCACTGGTGTGGACGCTAATATAGTTATCGCTATAGTTATCTTTATAGTTATATAGTTGTTGGTGTGAACAGGCCTTGAGTGGGATCTGAAAAGTTTTATGATTCATTTATATGACATTACTTCACCAAAATGTGGAGTGAGTGAGTGTGTGTGTTTGCACGTGGTCATACGCCGCTCAATCCAGCATGCCAACGGCATGAGCGGGACAGCCTGAGCTCAGTTCATACGTCCCACTGCATGAGAGAGCAGCGTGTCACTGGGCCGCTTTGAGCTCTGAGGGCTTTGATCTGACTCTGCGGCCTGAACCGGGGGTGTCGAGCCTGTCGAGGGAATGATGGAGTGATAGGGCTCTCTCTCCTCCTCTCACTCCTGTCTGCTCCGGCCTGAATGCCCCTCTTCATCCTCTCTAAATGCCACATTATGGGGCACCGAAGAGTGGGATATCCTGCGTTGCGACCCTGGGGGTCGCAGGTCGAGAGGAACAGACGACAAGATGAAAGAGACTCTAATTATGCCGAAACAAAAACTACCTTGTCTCCAAACAACTATTTTTGGTGGGAAACAAGGGAATTCGAGATCAAGACATTTCTCTCCGGGCTGCGTAACACTTATCGCTATTGGTGTCCTGTCATGAGTGTCTGTGATTGGCCAGGAGCTGCTCCTTATCTGATGGTGATTGGTCGAGGCCCACGGACACAGGAAGTGACAGCGTGGTTCCCACAGTCCCTTCCTGTGAGAACAGGAAAAAATGTGAAATTGGGGAGTACTGTACACACACCCACCCGCGTGTGGAGAACACTGAGTCTGTGTGTTCATGTCTGAGGGTCACGAGCCGTCTGCCCCAGCTCTGTTTGTTTCTGTGAGTATCTGTGTGTTTGTGTGTCTGTCTCTGCATAGGGTGGGTTCATGGGCGTCTGTTTGGGCTGTGCCGGAGCTCTGGGTGAAGTAATGTGGAGAAGGGTGAAACTCAGTTTGGGATGAGGTGAGAGAGCAACAACTGCAGGAAATGCTCGCAGTGTGTTTTTGATTTCAGTTTTAGGGAGTGGTGACAAATATACTACTATAAACTTTTAAAATTTAAACATTTGAAATGTTTATATATTATATATATATATATATATATATATATATATATATATATATATATATATATATATATATATATATATATAAAAAGGAATATTTGATGATGGATTTAAAATAATACACACCCTGTAATGCAGCTGTGATGCGAAGCAAGTTTCTTTTGTAATTTTGTAAAAATAAAAAAATCAATTTTTGCCTTAATGTATTTATTTCATTTTTAGATTTAAATTATATTAGTATAAAATATTTGTATTATTATATAATAATATATATAAATCAATTTATTACTGTTTTACCATTTTATGTTACTTGAAATTGTTATTTTATTATCATTTGTACTATTCAAGTTTTTAATATTTTGTATTCGCTTTTATTTATTTATTTATTTTTTAATTATGTCCATATAGTTTTTTTTTAATGTATTAATTAATTTGTATTTATTGTATTTATTTGTTTTAGTTTATTTAGTTTGAGTTATTTTAGTACTTCAGGTTAAACTAAACAAAAATAAGAAATGTTGCCTTGTTTTATTTTTATAAAAAAATTCAGTTAACATTTTATTTCAAGTAAGAAAAAGTATTATTATTTCTTTTTATAGTTTTAGTGTTAGTTAACGATAATAACCCATGATGCTGAAATCCATGTTAAGGAACTGTGACATTAAAGGCACAATATGTAAAACATTTTTATTAAAATATCCAAAAGCCACTCGGACACAGTTATATATTTTGTTGACTTGTGTACTTGCATTCTCAACACACTCAGATTAAACAGCGCTGTGTTACCCCACATACGCATGAGCGGAAGAAGCAGAAGCGCTGCCTGCGGCAGAATAAATCTCCGCAAAATCCAGGCGTCATCAAGCTACTCCTTTGTTTTGAATAAGTGACCTCTAGCTGCGAAAACTGACATTGTGACTTTAAATATAAAAATGTATATAAAATTAAATATTTAAACAATGGAGGGGTTTAAATGTGGTTAAAAATGATACATAATACTCTTGAAGACAAGAATAGTCTTCAGCTTGTTACTTTAATTAAATAATATTAATTTAATATTTATATATTCAAAAGATTCAAGTCATATCTTTCTTTGTTTGTTTTTTTTTATCAAAACTCGTCTTGCATTTTTCCCTAAAGGATAAAAAGGATAAAAAAAAAACGAGACATCCAAAAGATCACTTTGAAAGCGTGTAATTGAAATGAATGGATGTCTTTTTCTCAGGCTGATAGAGAACTGTACTGACCATGTGTTGATTTGTGTTTTGAAGAAATTAGGTGTTCCAATCTCCCCTTGTGCTCTCGCCTTGATGGTATTTGGCACAGTCAGCATGTTAGACAGAAGCCTCGCTGTCACCTCAGAGTGTTCAAAAAGAGGTAGTGAGGCAGAAAAGCGGTAGTGTGGCCGAAAAGGAAGCACATTTCATCAACTGTGTGCTCAACATTGCATGCTGACAAAGAGCCTAAGTGGTTTTTCAGTTAAAAGAGCTGGACTGTTTTCCATGAATGCAGGCAAATTCTCTGTATGGTGTCCAGCCAGCAGATCTGCTTTCTCTGGAAATCAGGGGGCCATTTTTTATGGGGTTGGTGACAGTTTTTTTTACACACAGTAGTTCATGAATCCGTCTGTCAGATGGGGCTCATTTTCTCTGGAGAGAGAGAGGGATTATCTTAACTATTCTGAGAGGAATGTAGGACCCACTGGTTGAAATTGAATCCTTTGCTAAAGGATATTATGAGATTTACATTTGGGCCATTAGTCTTAAATTCCTGTCATTATATGTTGCAACTATTATTTATTTATTTACTCCTTGATTTTGTAATTCTGTTTTGTATCTTTTTGTAAAAAGTTATATAATCGACTTATAAAAAGGATATTTAGTCATTATATTAAAGGTCAAAGATTGATGACTTATGATGTGTCATATTTGACAGTTATGACATTAATACATATGTAATGTGCCAAAATAGTATTCTTAAATAATAATAGTCGTAGCAAGGAGGTTTATAATGCCTGGAGAAAGCATTCCTGTTCATCTTAAGGGTAGTTAGTGATTTGAAATGTGCCATCTTTGCTCATGGCCGAATTGCATCTTGACATCTGTGATTGGCTGATAGCACCACAAAAATGCACACAGTCCCAAAACAATATGTAGCGGGAATTAGACACAATGCGATAAGATTCTGGCAATTTTTTGTTTTGTCAAATACAACCAAATCAACCACAGCCAATCAGAAGATCATGTGGGTGGACTCTCTCTGTGAGCACACTGCTGTCTCGCACTCGCAATGAAATGGATAAATAATATACATAATCAGAATTAAACTATGTTAAAATTCAAGTCAAATCATTTTTATATTATACAAAACACAATCAGTACCTGAACTGTCACGTTGGTTAGGACAAAAATTCTAAATAACATGAAAAGGGTACCTTTTATCGCATGACACTACGTCGCTGCGACTTGGTAGGTCATGCATAAAAGGATGAAACATGCTATTTTGACTCCTATTTTGAATGGTAAAGTTACAGGGCCCTGTCATACTTCCAGCGCAATGCGGCGCCTGGCGTGACGCACGTGTTTTTTGCTACATTCAGCCCGACGCAGTTATCAATTTCACATCCAGCGCCACGTTGTTTAAATAGCAAATGCACTCGCACCCATCTGTTCACCTTGGTCTGAAAACCAGGTGTGTTCAGGCGCATTGTTGGCGTGTTGCTATTTTGAGGAACTGAAAACGACTGCACCATTGACCAACAAAAACCTGGTCTAAAGTCAATAGGAAGTATTTTTTGTGTTATTTAAAGGGTGCGTTAGTAATATGAGCCTATAGGTGGGTGCACAACGCCTGTACACTCTGCTTATTACACACACAGGAATGTGCAGCAGCACACAAACATTTTTAAATATTAAAAATGAAAGGATTAAAATGTAAAAGATTATTATTGTGTACATAAATATAAAAAATGCCTACATGTCATAATGGATAGTGATTGCATGTATCAGAATTAGCCTACCTATTTGCAGTAATGACGAGCAAGCAAGCGTCATTGGACGAACAGATCCGTTCAGTCTTTCCACTCGCCAATACTGCCATGTAAATAGTGAATCCACAACTGGCTTTTAACGGGAATGGGAGATGAGACTCTGATTGGTTTATTGCATGTTACACCCAAAACACACCCATGAGGGTACAACCCTTTTAGACCATGCACCGGGTGCGCCGACCATTTTTCCCATTGTTAAATTAGCAAAAGTGGATTTGGACACGCCCTAAGTGCGCTTGCGCTGTGCACTTCAGACCATGCGCTTAGATCGTTAAAATAGTGCCCACAGTGTCTACCAGCAGAGGCTAACTGAGCCATGCTAACCAGCTGAACCCTCACCGTTTGGATGAATGATGTCTCCTGTATTGGTTCATTTGTATGTCTTGTGCAGGTTCCTTGTAGGTAAGATTTTGGCCCCCAAAGGGCCTTGGCTTGTCCAAACTGCCCAATACTGGCTCCAAACCGGCTGATGGATTTAGGTCTAATGTTGCAATCCCCTGTTAGGTGATGGATAGAGGTGAGAGGGTGGTGGAGAGATGAGAGAGAGACCTGACCACCCAGGCCTGTCTTTACGAGGGTCTACAAGGAGTTGGCTGCAGGTCGTCTCACAGGGTTCAACCGTTCAGATTCCTCTGGGAGATTCACGATCAGACCCTGTAGGAATGCAGTCAGGCCACGTGCCAGCGCACGTTTCCAGGTAAACTAGAAGGGGAACCTTTTGTGTGGGTTTGTTTTTGTATTTCTCTGCGTCTGATAAACCGTATTATGTGGGCCTGTTAAGCAGGCGTCACCAGATTCCGTATTCAAGTTCCCAATGGGCACTAATAATAATTTCCTCTCAGGTTATGAAAACCCACCTGAAAGATGTTTAAACGACTGACAAGAAAAGACAACAAGCAAAGCAGACAGAAATTTAATTCTAGCTCTTTATTACTCATAGAGATTTACGGGTGATTGCTTTTAAGTCTTCTTCGAAGCCATAAAACTCAAAACGTTTTATGTTGGGAGGTGGACTAGGTGATATACTGGGCAGAAACATCAAACCAAAACAGGAAAAGAAGTCGGAGTCTCTTAAAATAAGGAATTCTGAAATGTGGGATGTCATAGTACAGCTGGGCCTCGGGAGTATAGGTCACCCCTCTCTCTCTGTTTGTCTCGCTTACTCTCTTTATGGTTTTCTCTTCTAAAGTATCCTAAAACGCATGACCTAATTATTATTTTAAAGGCATGGTTCAACCAAAAATTTAAATTCTGTCATCATTTACATTAACATTTTTCTATAGGACACGAAAGAAGATATTTTGAAGAATGTTTCAATGGTGTTTGTCCATACATTAAAAGTCAATGGGGTCCAAAGCAACACTGCACCCCTCACTGTAAGACATTTTCAAAATATCTTCTGCTCTGTTTCATGCTTACGTGATTAGAACAACATGTGGATGAGTAGGTGATGAAATAGTGAGAATTTATGAGTAATTTGTGGGTGAACTTTCTGTAGCTGTAATGTTTCTTAGCTGAAGGTGATTGGGGATTCCTTTCTAAGAAAAACATTATGACAGAGAGGAAGTTGCCATTACTGTGGAACTTGGGGCAGACCCACACATGCCACAGTTCCATAAACGTACACACTTACATAAACACATCCCCTCTGTTTCTTTTATAAGGGATCACAACAGTCATCAGTGGAGCTCCTTAGATCAGATATAGTATGCTGTGTGATGTATGTGGGCACTCACTGTTCTTTTGAAAACACAGAAAAGATAGACATGCAGGTGTATCTGTGAAATGAACCCTGACGAAGGTGACTGACAAAGTACAAGATGTTGCATTTTGTCAACGCAAAATGAAAGCAAATGCTTAAAAGAGTAGCTGGATTTATTTTAAGGTGTCCTTGTTACAGTGTAATTATACATTTAAGTACTGAATAATAATAATAATTAGTTACATGTACTTACTACAGGGTAAGGGTTAGGATGAGGGCTTGGTTTTAGTTGCATGTAATTACGAATAGTTAACTGTTATTACTATAACAAGTACATAACACATAACAAAGACACGGTAAAATAGTTCATCTTAAAAATTCTTCTATTATAATTTATATTCACACACACATTAATGTTCAAACATATTTTAATGTTTTTTTATGTTTTTCATGCACTATACACAGAAAATATGTACTTATGCACTATGTACTCTGTCTAAACTATGTAACCATGTAGTGTACGAATTTTATAAGGTTATTTTGTCATTCAGCATCAGAGTCTGATAGCTATGGAAGATTGTTTCTAACACAGTTTATGAGAAAAGTCAGAATTGTGAGTAAGTATATCTCACAATTCTAACTTTATATCTCACAATTCTGACTTTATTTCTCACATTTCTGACTTTATATCACACAATTCTGACTTTATATCTCTCAATTCTGACTTTATATCACTTAATTCTGACTTTATATCTCTCAATTCTGACTTTATCATTCTGACTTTATATCACTCAATTCTGACTTTATCACTCAATTCTGACTTTATATCTCTCAATTCTGACTTTATATCTCTCAATTCTGACTTTATAACACATAATTCTGACTTTATATCACACAATTCTGACTTTATATCACTCAATTCTGACTTTATATCTCAGTTCTGACTTTATATCACTCAATTCTGACTTTATATCACTCAATTCTGACTTTATATCCTCAATTCTGACTTTATATCCCTCAATTCTGACTTTATATCTCTCAATTCTGACTTTATATCACTCAATTCTGACTTTATATCCCTCAATTCTGACTTTATATCACATAATTCTGACTTTATATCCCTCAATTCTGACTTTATATCCCTCAATTCTGACTTTATATCACTCAATTCTGACTTTATATCACTCAATTCTGACTTTATATCTCTCAATTCTGACTTTATATCCCTCAATTCTGACTTTATATCCCTCAATTCTGACTTTATCACACAATTCTGACTTTATATCTCACAATTCTGACTTTATATCACTCAATTCTGACTTTATAACACTCAATTCTGACTTTATATCACTCAATTCTGACTTTATCACACAATTCTGACTTTATATCTCATAATTCTGACTTTATATCTCTCAATTCTGACTTTATATCACACAATTCTGACTTTATATCCCTCAATTCTGACTTTATATCCCTCAATTCTGACTTTATATCTCTCAATTCTGACTTTATATCACTCAATTCTGACTTTATATCACTCAATTCTGACTTTATCACACAATTCTGACTTTATATCTCAATTCTGACTTTATATCTCTCAATTCTGACTTTATATCACTCAATTCTGACTTTATATCCCTCAATTCTGACTTTATATCACTCAATTCTGACTTTATATCCCTCAATTCTGACTTTATATCACTCAATTCTGACTTTATATCCCTCAATTCTGACTTTATATCCTCAATTCTGACTTTATATCTCAGTTCTGACTTTATATCTCTCAATTCTGACTTTATATCTCTCAATTCTGACTTTATATCTCTCAATTCTGACTTTATATCTCTCAATTCTGACTTTATATCCCTCAATTCTGACTTTATAACACATAATTCTGACTTTATATCACTCAATTCTGACTTTATATCACTCAATTCTGACTTTATATCTCACAATTCTGACTTTATATCCTCAATTCTGACTTTATATCCTCAATTCTGACTTTATCACACAATTCTGACTTTATATCACTCAATTCTGACTTTATATCACTCAATTCTGACTTTATATCACTCAATTCTGACTTTATATCTCAATTCTGACTTTATATCCTCAATTCTGACTTTATATCCTCAATTCTGACTTTATATCACTCAATTCTGACTTTATATCACTCAATTCTGACTTTATATCCTCAATTCTGACTTTATATCACATACTTCTGACTTTATATCCCTCAATTCTGACTTTATATCCCTCAATTCTGACTTTATATCACTCAATTCTGACTTTATATCACTCAATTCTGACTTTATATCTCACAATTCTGACTTTATATCCCTCAATTCTGACTTTATATCCTCAATTCTGACTTTATCACTCAATTCTGACTTTATATCTCACAATTCTGACTTTATATCACTCAATTCTGACTTTATATCTCATAATTCTGACTTTATATCTCTCAATTCTGACTTTATATCACACAACTCTGACTTTATATCCCTCAATTCTGACTTTATATCCCTCAATTCTGACTTTATATCTCTCAGTTCTGACTTTATCACTCAATTCTGACTTTATATCACGTAATTCTGACTTTATATCACACAATTCTGACTTTATATCTCACAATTCTGACTTTATATCTCTCAATTCTGACTTTATCACACAATTCTGACTTTATATCACTCAATTCTGACTTTATATCTCTCAATTCTGACTTTATATCACGTAATTCTGACTTTATATCACTCAATTCTGACTTTATATCACTCAATTCTGACTTTATATCACTCAATTCTGACTTTATATCCTCAATTCTGACTTTATATCCTCAATTCTGACTTTATATCACTCAATTCTGACTTTATATCTCTCAATTCTGACTTTATATCTCTCAATTCTGACTTTATATCTCTCAATTCTGACTTTATATCACTCAATTCTGACTTTATATCACTCAATTCTGACTTTATCACATAATTCTGACTTTATATCACTCAATTCTGACTTTATATCATCTCTCAATTCTGACTTTATATCTCTCAATTCTGACTTTATATCACTCAATTCTGACTTTATATCCTCAATTCTGACTTTATATCCTCAATTCTGACTTTATATCTCTCAATTCTGACTTTATATCTCTCAATTCTGACTTTATATCACTCAATTCTGACTTTATCATCAATTCTGACTTTATATCTCATAATTCTGACTTTATATCACTCAATTCTGACTTTATATCACTCAATTCTGACTTTATATCACTCAATTCTGACTTTATATCACTCAATTCTGACTTTATATCACTCAATTCTGACTTTATATCACTCAATTCTGACTTTATATCACTCAATTCTGACTTTATATCACAATTCTGACTTTATATTCTGACTGACTTTATATCTCTCAATTCTGACTTTATATCTCTCAATTCTGACTTTATATCACACAATTCTGACTTTATATCACTCAATTCTGACTTTATATCTCTCAATTCTGACTTTATATCACTCAATTCTGACTTTATATCACACAATTCTGACTTTATATCCCTCAATTCTGACTTTATATCCTCAATTCTGACTTTATATCACTCAATTCTGACTTTATATCTCTCAATTCTGACTTTATATCTCTCACGATTCTGACTTTATAACTCAATTCTGACTTTATATCACTCAATTCTGACTTTATATCACTCAATTCTGACTTTATCACACAATTCTGACTTTATATCACTCAATTCTGACTTTATATCTCTCAATTCTGACTTTATATCTCTCAATTCTGACTTTATATCACTCAATTCTGACTTTATATCTCTCAATTCTGACTTTATATCCCTCAATTCTGACTTTATATCCCTCAATTCTGACTTTATATCACATAATTCTGACTTTATATCTCTCAATTCTGACTTTATCACTCAATTCTGACTTTATCACTCAATTCTGACTTTACATCACTCAATTCTGACTTTATATCTCTCAATTCTGACTTTATATCACGTAATTCTGACTTTATATCACTCAATTCTGACTTTATATCACACAACTCTGACTTTATATCCCTCAATTCTGACTTTATATCCCTCAATTCTGACATTATATCACTCAATTCTGACTTTATATCTCTCAATTCTGACTTTATATCACATAATTCTGACTTTATATCTCTCAATTCTGACTTTATATCCTCAATTCTGACTTTATATCACTCAATTCTGACTTTATATCACTCAATTCTGACTTTATATCACTCAATTCTGACTTTATATCTCTCAATTCTGACTTTATATCACGTAATTCTGACTTTATATCACTCAATTCTGACTTTATATCACACAATTCTGACTTTATATCCTCAATTCTGACTTTATATCCTCAATTCTGACATTATATCACTCAATTCTGACTTTATATCTCTCAATTCTGACTTTATATCACTCAATTCTGACTTTATATCCCTCAATTCTGACTTTATATCCTCAATTCTGACTTTATATCACATAATTCTGACTTTATATCTCTCAATTCTGACTTTATCATCTCAATTCTGACTTTATCACTCAATTCTGACTTTATCACTCAATTCTGACTTTATATCACTCAATTCTGACTTTATATCTCTCAATTCTGACTTTATATCACTCAATTCTGACTTTATATCACTCAATTCTGACTTTATATCACACAATTCTGACTTTATATCCCTCAATTCTGACTTTATATCCCTCAATTCTGACTTTATATCACTCAATTCTGACTTTATATCCTCAATTCTGACTTTATATCACATAATTCTGACTTTATATCTCTCAATTCTGACTTTATCACTCAATTCTGACTTTATATCACTCAATTCTGACTTTATATCACTCAATTCTGACTTTATATCACTCAATTCTGACTTTATATCTCTCAATTCTGACTTTATATCACGTAATTCTGACTTTATATCACTCAATTCTGACTTTATATCACACAACTCTGACTTTATATCCTCAATTCTGACTTTATATCCTCAATTCTGACTTTATATCACTCAATTCTGACTTTATATCTCTCAATTCTGACTTTATATCTCTCAATTCTGACTTTATATCACTCAATTCTGACTTTATATCTCTCAATTCTGACTTTATATCCCTCAATTCTGACTTTATATCCTCAATTCTGACTTTATATCCTCAATTCTGACTTTATATCCCTCAATTCTGACTTTATATCTCACAATTCTGACTTTATATCCCTCAATTCTGACTTTATATCCCTCAATTCTGACTTTATATCTCACAATTCTGACTTTATATCTCACAATTCTGACTTTATATCACTCAATTCTGACTTTATCACACAATTCTGACTTTATATCTCAATTCTGACTTTATCACACAATTCTGACTTTATCACACAACTCTGACTTTATATCCCTCAATTCTGACTTTATATCTCTCAATTCTGACTTTATATCACTCAATTCTGACTTTATATCACACAATTCTGACTTTATATCTCTCAGTTCTGACTTTATCACTCAATTCTGACTTTATATCCCTCAATTCTGACTTTATATCTCTCAATTCTGACTTTATTTCTCACAATTCTGACTTTATAACACATAATTCTGACTTTATATCACTCAATTCTGACTTTATATCCCTCAATTCTGACTTTATATCACTCAATTCTGACTTTATATCTCTCAATTCTGACTTTATATCACTCAATTCTGACTTTATATCTCTCAATTCTGACTTTATATCACTGAATTCTGACTTTATATCCCTCAATTCTGACTTTATCACACAATTCTGACTTTATATCTCACAATTCTGACTTTATATCCCTCAATTCTGACTTTATCACACAATTCTGACTTTATATCTCACAATTCTGACTTTATATCACTCAATTCTGACTTTATATCCCTCAATTCTGACTTTATATCTCTCAATTCTGACTTTATATCACTCAATTCTGACTTTATATCCCTCAATTCTGACTTTATATCTCTCAATTCTGACTTTATATCACTCAATTCTGACTTTATATCACTCAATTCTGACTTTATATCCCTCAATTCTGACTTTATATCTCTCAATTCTGACTTTATATCACTGAATTCTGACTTTATATCTCACAATTCTGACTTTATATCCTCAATTCTGACTTTATATCCTCAATTCTGACTTTATATCACACACAATTCTGACTTTATATCTCACAATTCTGACTTTATATCACTCAATTCTGACTTTATCACACAATTCTGACTTTATATCTCACAATTCTGACTTTATATCCCTCAATTCTGACTTTATATCTCTCAATTCTGACTTTATATCACTCAATTCTGACTTTATATCCTCAATTCTGACTTTATATCTCTCAATTCTGACTTTATATCACTCAATTCTGACTTTATATCACTCAATTCTGACTTTATATCCCTCAATTCTGACTTTATATCTCTCAATTCTGACTTTATATCACTGAATTCTGACTTTATATCTCACAATTCTGACTTTATATCCTCAATTCTGACTTTATATCCTCAATTCTGACTTTATATCACACAATTCTGACTTTATATCTCACAATTCTGACTTTATATCTCACAATTCTGACTTTATATCACTCAATTCTGACTTTATATCACTCAATTCTGACTTTATATCTCTCAATTCTGACTTTATATCACTCAATTCTGACTTTATATCCCTCAATTCTGACTTTATATCTCATAATTCTGACTTTATATCTCTCAATTCTGACTTTATATCTCTCAATTCTGACTTTATATCACACAATTCTGACTTTATATCGCTCAATTCTGACTTTATATCTCTCAATTCTGACTTTATATCACTCAATTCTGACTTTATATCACACAATTCTGACTTTATATCTCTCAATTCTGACTTTATATCTCACAATTCTGACTTTATATCTCACAATTCTGACTTTATATCACTCAATTCTGACTTTATATCACATAATTCTGACTTTATATCTCTCAATTCTGACTTTATATCACACAATTCTGACTTTATATCCTCAATTCTGACTTTATATCACACAATTCTGACTTTATATCTCACAATTCTGACTTTATATCTCACAATTCTGACTTTATATCTCACAATTCTGACTTTATATATACTCAATTCTGACTTTATATCACATAATTCTGACTTTATATCTCTCAATTCTGACTTTATATCTCTCAATTCTGACTTTATATCCCTCAATTCTGACTTTATATCTCATAATTCTGACTTTATATCCCTCAATTCTGACTTTATATCACACAATTCTGACTTTATATCCTCAATTCTGACTTTATATCACTCAATTCTGACTTTATATCACTCAATTCTGACTTTATATCCTCAATTCTGACTTTATATCTCTCAATTCTGACTTTATATCACTGAATTCTGACTTTATATCACTCAATTCTGACTTTATATCTCTCAATTCTGACTTTATATCTCTCAATTCTGACTTTATATCACTCAATTCTGACTTTATATCACTCAATTCTGACTTTATATCTCTCAATTCTGACTTTATATCCTCAATTCTGACTTTATATCACAATTCTGACTTTATATCTCACAATTCTGACTTTATATCTCACAATTCTGACTTTATATCTCTCAATTCTGACTTTATATCTCTCAATTCTGACTTTATATCACAAACTCTGACTTTATATCTCTCAAATTCTGACTTTATATCTCATAATTCTGACTTTATATCTCTCAATTCTGACTTTATATCACTCAATTCTGACTTTATCACTCAATTCTGACTTTATATCACTCAATTCTGACTTTATATCACTCAATTCTGACTTTATATCACTCAATTCTGACTTTATATCTCTCAATTCTGACTTTATATCACTCAATTCTGACTTTATATCACTCAATTCTGACTTTATATCACTCAATTCTGACTTTATATCACTCAATTCTGACTTTATATCACTCAATTCTGACTTTATATCACTCAATTCTGACTTTATATCACTCAATTCTGACTTTATATCACACAATTCTGACTTTATATCACTCAATTCTGACTTTATATCCTCTCAATTCTGACTTTATATCTCTCAATTCTGACTTTATATCCTCAATTCTGACTTTATATCCTCAATTCTGACTTTATATCTCAATTCTGACTTTATATCTCTCAATTCTGACTTTATATCTCAGTTCTGACTTTATATCTCTCAATTCTGACTTTATATCTCTCAATTCTGACTTTATATCCCTCAATTCTGACTTTATATCCCTCAATTCTGACTTTATATCACACAATTCTGACTTTATATCTCTCAATTCTGACTTTATATCACACAATTCTGACTTTATATCCTCAATTCTGACTTTATATCTCATCAATTCTGACTTTATATCTCTCAATTCTGACTTTATATCACACAATTCTGACTTTATATCCTCAATTCTGACTTTATATCACTCAATTCTGACTTTATATCACTCAATTCTGACTTTATATCACTCAATTCTGACTTTATATCACTCAATTCTGACTTTATATCTCAATTCTGACTTTATATCACTCAATTCTGACTTTATATCTCTCAATTCTGACTTTATATCTCACAATTCTGACTTTATATCTCACAATTCTGACTTTATATCTCTCAATTCTGACTTTATATCACTCAATTCTGACTTTATATCACTCAATTCTGACTTTATATCTCATAATTCTGACTTTATATCTCTCAATTCTGACTTTATATCACTCAATTCTGACTTTATCACTCAATTCTGACTTTATATCACTCAATTCTGACTTTATATCACTCAATTCTGACTTTATATCACTCAATTCTGACTTTATATCACTCAATTCTGACTTTATATCACTCAATTCTGACTTTATATCACTCAATTCTGACTTTATATCTCAATTCTGACTTTATATCACTCAATTCTGACTTTATATCACTCAATTCTGACTTTATATCACTCAATTCTGACTTTATATCACTCAATTCTGACTTTATATCACTCAATTCTGACTTTATATCACTAATTCTGACTTTATATCTCTCAATTCTGACTTTATATCACTCAATTCTGACTTTATATCACACAATTCTGACTTTATATCACTCAATTCTGACTTTATATCACTCAATTCTGACTTTATATCTCTCAATTCTGACTTTATATCCTCAATTCTGACTTTATATCCTCAATTCTGACTTTATATCTCAATTCTGACTTTATATCACTCAATTCTGACTTTATATCCTCAATTCTGACTTTATATCACTCAATTCTGACTTTATATCCTCAATTCTGACTTTATATCTCTCAATTCTGACTTTATATCTCTCAATTCTGACTTTATATCCTCAATTCTGACTTTATATCCCTCAATTCTGACTTTATATCACACAATTCTGACTTTATATCTCAATTCTGACTTTATATCACTCAATTCTGACTTTATATCACTCAATTCTGACTTTATATCACTCAATTCTGACTTTATATCACTCAATTCTGACTTTATATCTCATAATTCTGACTTTATATCCTCTCAATTCTGACTTTATATCACTCAATTCTGACTTTATATCACTCAATTCTGACTTTATATCACTCAATTCTGACTTTATATCCTCAATTCTGACTTTTATCACTCAATTCTGACTTTATATCTCATAATTCTGACTTTATATCTCTCAATTCTGACTTTATATCACACAATTCTGACTTTATATCCCTCAATTCTGACTTTATATCCTCAATTCTGACTTTATATCTCTCAATTCTGACTTTATATCTCAATTCTGACTTTATATCACTAATTCTGACTTTATATCACACAATTCTGACTTTATATCTCACAATTCTGACTTTATATCTCACAATTCTGACTTTATATCTCTCAACTCTGACTTTATCACACAATTCTGACTTTACATCACTCAATTCTGACTTTATATCTCTCAATTCTGACTTTATATCACGTAATTCTGACTTTATATCACTCAATTCTGACTTTATATCACACAATTCTGACTTTATATCCTCAATTCTGACTTTATATCCCTCAATTCTGACATTATATCACTCAATTCTGACTTTATATCTCACGATTCTGACTTTATATCTCACGATTCTGACTTTATTACTCAATTCTGACTTTATATCACTCAATTCTGACTTTATATCACTCAATTCTGACTTTATATCACAATTCTGACTTTATATCACTCAATTCTGACTTTATATCTCTCAATTCTGACTTTATATCTCTCAATTCTGACTTTATATCTCTCAATTCTGACTTTATATCTCTCAATTCTGACTTTATATCCCTCAATTCTGACTTTATATCACACAATCAATTCTGACTTTATATCACTCAATTCTGACTTTATATCACTCAATTCTGACTTTATATCTCAATTCTGACTTTATATCACTCAATTCTGACTTTATATCTCTCAATTCTGACTTTATATCACTCAATTCTGACTTTATATCACTCAATTCTGACTTTATATCACACAATTCTGACTTTATATCCCTCAATTCTGACTTTATATCCCTCAATTCTGACTTTATATCTCTCAATTCTGACTTTATATCTCTCAATTCTGACTTTATATCTCTCAATTCTGACTTTATATCCCTCAATTCTGACTTTATATCCCTCAATTCTGACTTTATATCTCACAATTCTGACTTTATATCCTCAATTCTGACTTTATATCTCTCAATTCTGACTTTATATCTCACAATTCTGACTTTATATCCTCAATTCTGACTTTATATCCTCAATTCTGACTTTATATCTCACAATTCTGACTTTATATCTCACAATTCTGACTTTATATCACTCAATTCTGACTTTATATCACACAATTCTGACTTTATATCTCACAATTCTGACTTTATATCTCTCAATTCTGACTTTATATCACTCAATTCTGACTTTATATCACACAATTCTGACTTTATATCTCACAATTCTGACTTTATATCTCTTTATATCAAATTCTGACTTTATATCACTCAATTCTGACTTTATATCACTCAATTCTGACTTTATATCTCTCAGTTCTGACTTTATCACTCAATTCTGACTTTATATCCCTCAATTCTGACTTTATATCTCTCAATTCTGACTTTATAACACATAATTCTGACTTTATATCTCTCAATTCTGACTTTATATCACTCAATTCTGACTTTATATCACACAATTCTGACTTTATATCTCACAATTCTGACTTTATATCACTCAATTCTGACTTTATCACACAATTCTGACTTTATATCTCACAATTCTGACTTTATATCCACATCAATTCTGACTTTATATCACTCAATTCTGACTTTATATCACAATTCTGACTTTATATCTCACAATTCTGACTTTATATCCCTCAATTCTGACTTTATATCACTCAATTCTGACTTTATATCACTCAATTCTGACTTTATATCACTCAATTCTGACTTTATATCTCTCAATTCTGACTTTATATCTCAATTCTGACTTTATATCCCTCAATTCTGACTTTATATCTCTCAATTCTGACTTTATTTCTCACAATTCTGACTTTATAACACATAATTCTGACTTTATATCTCTCAATTCTGACTTTATATCACTGAATTCTGACTTTATATCACACAATTCTGACTTTATATCTCTCAATTCTGACTTTATATCACTCAATTCTGACTTTATCACACAATTCTGACTTTATATCTCACAATTCTGACTTTATATCACTCAATTCTGACTTTATATCTCTCAATTCTGACTTTATATCACTCAATTCTGACTTTATATCTCTCAATTCTGACTTTATATCTCTCAATTCTGACTTTATATCACTCAATTCTGACTTTATATCACTCAATTCTGACTTTATATCCCTCAATTCTGACTTTATATCACTCAATTCTGACTTTATATCACTCAATTCTGACTTTATATCACTCAATTCTGACTTTATATCTCTCAATTCTGACTTTATATCACTCAATTCTGACTTTATATCTCACAATTCTGACTTTATATCACTCAATTCTGACTTTATATCTCTCAATTCTGACTTTATATCACTCAATTCTGACTTTATATCACACAATTCTGACTTTATATCTTTCTGACTTTATATCTCTCAATTCTGACTTTATATCTCTCAATTCTGACTTTATATCACTCAATTCTGACTTTATATCTCAATTCTGACTTTATATCACTCAATTCTGACTTTATATCTCTCAATTCTGACTTTATATCTCTCAATTCTGACTTTATATCTCTCAATTCTGACTTTATATCTCTCAATTCTGACTTTATATCTCAATTCTGACTTTATATCTCTCAATTCTGATTTTATATCTCTCAATTCTGACTTTATATCCCTCAATTCTGACTTTATATCACACAATTCTGACTTTATATCACTCAATTCTGACTTTATATCACTCAATTCTGACTTTATATCTCACAATTCTGACTTTATATCACTCAATTCTGACTTTATATCCTCAATTCTGACTTTATATCACAATTCTGACTTTATATCTGACTTTATATCAATTCTGACTTTATATCTCAATTCTGACTTTATATCACACAATTCTGACTTTATATCACAAATTCTGACTTTATATCTCTCAATTCTGACTTTATATCACACAATTCTGACTTTATATCACTCAATTCTGACTTTATATCCCTCAATTCTGACTTTATATCTCTCAATTCTGACTTTATATCACTCAATTCTGACTTTATATCACGCAATTCTGACTTTATATCACACAATTCTGACTTTATATCTCACAATTCTGACTTTATATCTCTCAATTCTGACTTTATATCACTGATTCTGACTTTATATCACTCAATTCTGACTTTATATCACTCAATTCTGACTTTATATCACTCAATTCTGACTTTATATCACTCAATTCTGACTTTATATCACTCAATTCTGACTTTATATCACACAATTCTGACTTTATATCCCTCAATTCTGACTTTATATCCTCAATTCTGACTTTATATCACTCAATTCTGACTTTATATCTCTCAATTCTGACTTTATATCTCACAATTCTGACTTTATATCTCTCAATTCTGACTTTATATCAATTCTGACTTTATATCACTCAATTCTGACTTTATATCACTCAATTCTGACTTTATCACACAATTCTGACTTTATATCACTCAATTCTGACTTTATATCTCTCAATTCTGACTTTATATCTTTTATATCTCTCAATTCTGACTTTATATCTCTCAATTCTGACTTTATATCACACAATTCTGACTTTATATCTCTCAATTCTGACTTTATATCACTCAATTCTGACTTTATATCACTCAATTCTGACTTTATATCACTCAATTCTGACTTTATATCACTCAATTCTGACTTTATATCACTCAATTCTGACTTTATATCACTCAATTCTGACTTTATATCTCTCAATTCTGACTTTATATCACTCAATTCTGACTTTATATCACTCAATTCTGACTTTATATCACTCAATTCTGACTTTATATCACTCAATTCTGACTTTATATCACTCAATTCTGACTTTATATCACTCAATTCTGACTTTATATCACTCAATTCTGACTTTATATCACTCAATTCTGACTTTATATCACTCAATTCTGACTTTATATCTCACAATTCTGACTTTATATCTCTCAATTCTGACTTTATATCTCTCAATTCTGACTTTATATCTCTCAATTCTGACTTTATATCACTCAATTCTGACTTTATATCACAAATTCTGACTTTATATCTCTCAATTCTGACTTTATATCTCTCAATTCTGACTTTATATCTCTCAATTCTGACTTTATATCTCTCAATTCTGACTTTATATCTCTCAATTCTGACTTTATATCACTCAATTCTGACTTTATATCACACAATTCTGACTTTATATCTCTCAATTCTGACTTTATATCACTCAATTCTGACTTTATATCACTCAATTCTGACTTTATATCACAATCAATTCTGACTTTATATCTCTCAATTCTGACTTTATATCACTCAATTCTGACTTTATATCACTCAATTCTGACTTTATATCACACAATTCTGACTTTATATCCTCAATTCTGACTTTATATCTCTCAATTCTGACTTTATATCTCTCAATTCTGACTTTATATCTCTCAATTCTGACTTTATATCCTCAATTCTGACTTTATATCACTCAATTCTGACTTTATATCACTCAATTCTGACTTTATATCTCTCAATTCTGACTTTATATCTGACAATTCTGACTTTATATCACACAATTCTGACTTTATATCTCTCAATTCTGACTTTATATCACTCAATTCTGACTTTATATCACTCAATTCTGACTTTATATCTCACAATTCTGACTTTATATCACTCAATTCTGACTTTATATCTCTCAATTCTGACTTTATATCACTCAATTCTGACTTTATCACACAATTCTGACTTTATATCTCACAATTCTGACTTTATATCACACAATTCTGACTTTATATCACACAATTCTGACTTTATATCTCACAATTCTGACTTTATATCTCTCAATTCTGACTTTATATCTCTCAATTCTGACTTTATATCACTCAATTCTGACTTTATATCACTCAATTCTGACTTTATATCACTCAATTCTGACTTTATATCACTCAATTCTGACTTTATATCACTCAATTCTGACTTTATCTCAATCTCTCACTTTATTCTGATTCTTTTTATCACATCAATTCTGACTTTATATCTCTCAATTCTGACTTTATATCACTCAATTCTGACTTTATATCACACAATTCTGACTTTATATCTCTCAATTCTGACTTTATATCACTCAATTCTGACTTTATATCACACAATTCTGACTTTATATCTCACAATTCTGACTTTATATCTCTCAATTCTGACTTTATATCACTCAATTCTGACTTTATATCACACAATTCTGACTTTATATCTCATCATTCTGACTTTATATCACTCAATTCTGACTTTATATCACAATTCTGACTTTATATCTCTCAATTCTGACTTTATATCTGACTTTATCAAATTCTGACTTTATATCACTCAATTCTGACTTTATATCTCACAATTCTGACTTTATATCTCTCAATTCTGACTTTATATCACTCAATTCTGACTTTATATCACACAATTCTGACTTTATATCACTCAATTCTGACTTTATATCTCAATTCTGACTTTATATCACTCAATTCTGACTTTATATCTCTCAATTCTGACTTTATATCTCACAATTCTGACTTTATATCACTCAATTCTGACTTTATATCTCTCAATTCTGACTTTATATCACTCAATTCTGACTTTATATCACACAATTCTGACTTTATATCTCTCAATTCTGACTTTATATCACTCAATTCTGACTTTATATCACACAATTCTGACTTTATATCTCTCAATTCTGACTTTATATCTCAATTCTGACTTTATATCTCTCAATTCTGACTTTATATCACTCAATTCTGACTTTATATCACTCAATTCTGACTTTATAT
This sequence comes from Paracanthobrama guichenoti, assembly GCA_018749465.1. NCBI lineage: Eukaryota > Metazoa > Chordata > Actinopteri > Cypriniformes > Gobionidae > Paracanthobrama > Paracanthobrama guichenoti. Next base: position 1,548,866 of record JAGHMJ010000036.1, read on the forward strand.
CTCTCAATTCTGACTTTATATCACTCAATTCTGACTTTATATCACTCAATTCTGACTTTATATCACTCAATTCTGACTTTATATCACTCAATTCTGACTTTATATCACTCAATTCTGACTTTATATCACTCAATTCTGACTTTATATCTCTCAATTCTGACTTTATATCACTCAATTCTGACTTTATATCTCACAATTCTGACTTTATATCCTCAATTCTGACTTTATATCACTCAATTCTGACTTTATATCACTCAATTCTGACTTTATATCTGACTTTATATCAATTCTGACTTTATATCTCTCAATTCTGACTTTATATCACTCAATTCTGACTTTATATCACTCAATTCTGACTTTATATCACTCAATTCTGACTTTATATCACTCAATTCTGACTTTATATCACTCAATTCTGACTTTATATCTCTCAATTCTGACTTTATATCTCTCAATTCTGACTTTATATCTCTCAATTCTGACTTTATATCTCTCAATTCTGACTTTATATTCTGACTTTATATCAATTCTGACTTTATATCTCTCAATTCTGACTTTATATCACTCAATTCTGACTTTATATCACATAATTCTGACTTTATATCTCTCAATTCTGACTTTATATCACTCAATTCTGACTTTATATCTCTCAATTCTGACTTTATATCTCACAATTCTGACTTTATATCACTCAATTCTGACTTTATATCACTCAATTCTGACTTTATATCTCACAATTCTGACTTTATATCACTCAATTCTGACTTTATATCATATCTCAATTCTGACTTTATATCTCTCAATTCTGACTTTATATCTCTCAATTCTGACTTTATATCTCTCAATTCTGACTTTATATCACTCAATTCTGACTTTATATCACACAATTCTGACTTTATATCACTCAATTCTGACTTTATATCTCTCAATTCTGACTTTATATCTCTCAATTCTGACTTTATATCACTCAATTCTGACTTTATATCACTCAATTCTGACTTTATATCTCTCAATTCTGACTTTATATCACTCAATTCTGACTTTATATCACTCAATTCTGACTTTATATCACTCAATTCTGACTTTATATCACACAATTCTGACTTTATATCCCTCAATTCTGACTTTATATCTCTCAATTCTGACTTTATATCACTCAATTCTGACTTTATATCTCACAATTCTGACTTTATATCTCACAATTCTGACTTTATATCTCTCAATTCTGACTTTATATCACTCAATTCTGACTTTATATCACTCAATTCTGACTTTATCACACAATTCTGACTTTATATCACTCAATTCTGACTTTATATCTCTCAATTCTGACTTTATATCTCTCAATTCTGACTTTATATCACTCAATTCTGACTTTATATCACACAATTCTGACTTTATATCACTCAATTCTGACTTTATATCTCAAATTCTGACTTTATATCACTCAATTCTGACTTTATATCAATTCTGACTTTATCAAATTCTGACTTTATATCTCTCAATTCTGACTTTATATCACTCAATTCTGACTTTATATCACTCAATTCTGACTTTATATCACACAATTCTGACTTTATATCACTCAATTCTGACTTTATATCTCTCAATTCTGACTTTATATCTCTCAATTCTGACTTTATATCACTCAATTCTGACTTTATATCACAAATTCTGACTTTATATCTCTCAATTCTGACTTTATATCACTCAATTCTGACTTTATATCTCTCAATTCTGACTTTATATCTCTCAATTCTGACTTTATATCACTCAATTCTGACTTTATATCTCTCAATTCTGACTTTATATCACTCAATTCTGACTTTATATCACTCAATTCTGACTTTATATCACACAATTCTGACTTTATATCACTCAATTCTGACTTTATATCACTCAATTCTGACTTTATATCACTCAATTCTGACTTTATATCTCTCAATTCTGACTTTATATCTCTCAATTCTGACTTTATATCACTCAATTCTGACTTTATATCTCTCAATTCTGACTTTATATCACTCAATTCTGACTTTATATCTCTCAATTCTGACTTTATATCTCTCAATTCTGACTTTATATCACTCAATTCTGACTTTATATCTCACAATTCTGACTTTATATCTCTCAATTCTGACTTTATATCACTCAATTCTGACTTTATCTGACTTTATATCTCACAATTCTGACTTTATATCTCACAATTCTGACTTTATATCTCTCAATTCTGACTTTATATCACTCAATTCTGACTTTATATCACTCAATTCTGACTTTATATCACTCAATTCTGACTTTATATCACTCATTCTGACTTTATATCTCAATTCTGACTTTATATCTCTCAATTCTGACTTTATCACTCAATTCTGACTTTATATCACTCAATTCTGACTTTATATCTCTCAATTCTGACTTTATATCACTCAATTCTGACTTTATATCACTCAATTCTGACTTTATATCTCTCAATTCTGACTTTTCTGATTTATCTCACAATTCTGACTTTATATCTCTCAATTCTGACTTTATATCACTCAATTCTGACTTTATATCACTCAATTCTGACTTTATATCACTCAATTCTGACTTTATATCTCTCAATTCTGACTTTATATCTCTCAATTCTGACTTTATATCACACAATTCTGACTTTATATCACTCAATTCTGACTTTATATCTCAATTCTGACTTTATATCACTCAATTCTGACTTTATATCTCAATTCTGACTTTATATCACTCAATTCTGACTTTATATCACAATTCTGACTTTATATCTCACAATTCTGACTTTATATCACTCAATTCTGACTTTATATCACTCAATTCTGACTTTATATCTCTCAATTCTGACTTTATATCACTCAATTCTGACTTTATATCACTCAATTCTGACTTTATATCTCTCAATTCTGACTTTATATCTCTCAATTCTGACTTTATATCACTCAATTCTGACTTTATATCACTCAATTCTGACTTTATATCTCTTCAATTCTGACTTTGACTATATCACTCAATTCTGACTTTATATCTCTCAATTCTGACTTTATATCTCTCAATTCTGACTTTATATCTCAATTCTGACTTATATCACACAATTCTGACTTTATCACTCACAATTCTGACTTTATATCACACAATTCTGACTTTATATCACACAATTCTGACTTTATATCTCACAATTCTGACTTTATATCTCACAATTCTGACTTTATATCTCTCAATTCTGACTTTATATCACTCAATTCTGACTTTATATCTCTCAATTCTGACTTTATATCTCTCAATTCTGACTTTATATCACTCAATTCTGACTTTATATCACTCAATTCTGACTTTATATCACACAATTCTGACTTTATATCTCTCAATTCTGACTTTATATCACTCAATTCTGACTTTATATCTCACAATTCTGACTTTATATCACTCAATTCTGACTTTATATCACTCAATTCTGACTTTATATCACACAATTCTGACTTTATATCTCACAATTCTGACTTTATATCTCACAATTCTGACTTTATATCACTCAATTCTGACTTTATATCACTCAATTCTGACTTTATATCTCTCAATTCTGACTTTATATCACACAATTCTGACTTTATATCCTCTCAATTCTGACTTTATATCTCATAATTCTGACTTTATATCTCTCAATTCTGACTTTATATCACACAATTCTGACTTTATATCCCTCAATTCTGACTTTATATCACACAATTCTGACTTTATATCACTCAATTCTGACTTTATATCTCACAATTCTGACTTTATATCCTTTCAATTCTGACTTTATATCACTCAATTCTGACTTTATCACACAATTCTGACTTTATATCTCTCAATTCTGACTTTATATCTCACAATTCTGACTTTATATCACTCAATTCTGACTTTATATCACTCAATTCTGACTTTATATCACACAATTCTGACTTTATATCACTCAATTCTGACTTTATATCACTCAATTCTGACTTTATATCACACAATTCTGACTTTATATCTCACAATTCTGACTTTATATCACTCAATTCTGACTTTATATCTCACAATTCTGACTTTATATCTCTCAATTCTGACTTTATATCTCTCAATTCTGACTTTATATCACTCAATTCTGACTTTATATCACAAATTCTGACTTTATATCTCTCAATTCTGACTTTATATCTCACAAATTCTGACTTTATATCCTCAATTCTGACTTTATATCTCATAATTCTGACTTTATATCTCTCAATTCTGACTTTATATCACACAATTCTGACTTTATATCCTCAATTCTGACTTTATATCACTGTAATTCTGACTTTATATCACTCAATTCTGACTTTATATCACTCAATTCTGACTTTATATCTCTCAATTCTGACTTTATATCACTGAATTCTGACTTTATATCACTCAATTCTGACTTTATATCTGACTTTAATTCTGACTTTATATCTCAAATTCTGACTTTATATCACTCAATTCTGACTTTATATCTCACAATTCTGACTTTATATCACTCAATTCTGACTTTATATCTCTCAATTCTGACTTTACATCACACAATTCTGACTTTATATCTCACAATTCTGACTTTATATCTCTCAATTCTGACTTTATATCTCTCAATTCTGACTTTATATCACTCAATTCTGACTTTATATCACATAATTCTGACTTTATATCTCTCAATTCTGACTTTATATCACACAATTCTGACTTTATATCCTCAAATTCTGACTTTATATCTCAAATTCTGACTTTATATCTCTCAATTCTGACTTTATATCACTCAATTCTGACTTTTATCACTCAATTCTGACTTTATATCACACAATTCTGACTTTATATCACTCAATTCTGACTTTATATCTCTCAATTCTGACTTTATATCACTCAATTCTGACTTTATATCACTCAATTCTGACTTTATATCACTCAATTCTGACTTATATCACTCAATTCTGACTTTATATCACTCAATTCTGACTTTATATCACTCAATTCTGACTTTATATCACTCAATTCTGACTTTATATCACTCAATTCTGACTTTATATCACTCAATTCTGACTTTATATCACTCAATTCTGACTTTATATCACACAATTCTGACTTTATATCACTCAATTCTGACTTTATATCACTCAATTCTGACTTTATATCTCTCAATTCTGACTTTATATCACTCAATTCTGACTTTATATCCTGACTTTATATCAATTCTGACTTTATATCTCTCAATTCTGACTTTATATCTCTCAATTCTGACTTTATATCTCAATTCTGACTTTATATCTCTCAATTCTGACTTTATATCTCTCAATTCTGACTTTATATCCCTCAATTCTGACTTTATATCTCTCAATTCTGACTTTATATCACAAATTCTGACTTTATATCACTCAATTCTGACTTTATATCACTCAATTCTGACTTTATATCACTCAATTCTGACTTTATATCACTCAATTCTGACTTTATATCTCTCAATTCTGACTTTATATCTCATAATTCTGACTTTATATCCTCAATTCTGACTTTATATCACACTTTATCAATTCTGACTTTATATCACTCAATTCTGACTTTATATCACTCAATTCTGACTTTATATCTCTCAATTCTGACTTTATATCACTCAATTCTGACTTTATATCTCATAATTCTGACTTTATATCTCTCAATTCTGACTTTATATCACTCAATTCTGACTTTATATCCCTCAATTCTGACTTTATATCACTCAATTCTGACTTTATATCTCTCAATTCTGACTTTATATCTCTCAATTCTGACTTTATATCACTCAATTCTGACTTTATATCTCACAATTCTGACTTTATATCTCTCAATTCTGACTTTATATCTCACAATTCTGACTTTATCTCTCAATTCTGACTTTATATCACACAATTCTGACTTTATATCACTCAATTCTGACTTTATATCTCTCAATTCTGACTTTATATCACTCAATTCTGACTTTATATCACTCAATTCTGACTTTATATCACACAATTCTGACTTTATATCCTCAATTCTGACTTTATATCTCACAATTCTGACTTTATATCACTCAATTCTGACTTTATATCTCACAATTCTGACTTTATATCTCACAATTCTGACTTTATATCACTCAATTCTGACTTTATATCACTCAATTCTGACTTTATATCACTCAATTCTGACTTTATCACACTCAATTCTGACTTTATATCACTCAATTCTGACTTTATATCTCTCAATTCTGACTTTATATCTCTCAATTCTGACTTTATATCTCTCAATTCTGACTTTATATCACTCAATTCTGACTTTATATCTCTCAATTCTGACTTTATATCACACAATTCTGACTTTATATCTCTCAATTCTGACTTTATATCACTCAATTCTGACTTTATATCACTCAATTCTGACTTTATATCACTCAATTCTGACTTTATATCTCTCAATTCTGACTTTATATCACTCAATTCTGACTTTATATCTCTCAATTCTGACTTTATATCACACAATTCTGACTTTATATCCCTCAATTCTGACTTTATATCACTCAATTCTGACTTTATATCTCTCAATTCTGACTTTATATCTCTCAATTCTGACTTTATATCCTCTCAATTCTGACTTTATATCCTCAATTCTGACTTTATATCCCTCAATTCTGACTTTATATCTCTCAATTCTGACTTTATATCTCTCAATTCTGACTTTATATCACTCAATTCTGACTTTATATCACAATTCTGACTTTATATCTCACAATTCTGACTTTATATCACTCAATTCTGACTTTATATCCTCAATTCTGACTTTATATCTCACAATTCTGACTTTATATCTCACAATTCTGACTTTATATCACTCAATTCTGACTTTATATCACACAATTCTGACTTTATATCTCAAATTCTGACTTTATATCACTCAATTCTGACTTTATATCACACAATTCTGACTTTATATCACTCAATTCTGACTTTATATCCTCAATTCTGACTTTATATCTCTCAATTCTGACTTTATATCTCAATTCTGACTTTATATCTCAATTCTGACTTTATATCTCTCAATTCTGACTTTATATCACATAATTCTGACTTTATATCTCTCAATTCTGACTTTATATCACTCAATTCTGACTTTATATCACACAATTCTGACTTTATATCTCTCAATTCTGACTTTATATCACTCAATTCTGACTTTATATCACACAATTCTGACTTTATATCTCACAATTCTGACTTTATATCACTCAATTCTGACTTTATATCACTCAATTCTGACTTTATATCACACAATTCTGACTTTATATCTCTCAATTCTGACTTTATATCTCTCAATTCTGACTTTATATCACTCAATTCTGACTTTATATCTCATAATTCTGACTTTATATCCTCAATTCTGACTTTATATCACACAATTCTGACTTTATATCACACAATTCTGACTTTATATCCTCAATTCTGACTTTATATCTCTCAATTCTGACTTTATATCACTCAATTCTGACTTTATATCTGACTTTATATCTCAATTCTGACTTTATATCTCTCAATTCTGACTTTATATCACTCAATTCTGACTTTATATCACTCAATTCTGACTTTATATCTCTCAATTCTGACTTTATATCTCACAATTCTGACTTTATATCACACAATTCTGACTTTATATCTCTCAATTCTGACTTTATATCACTGAATTCTGACTTTATATCACACAATTCTGACTTTATATCTCTCAATTCTGACTTTATATCACTCAATTCTGACTTTATATCACACAATTCTGACTTTATATCTCACAATTCTGACTTTATATCACTCAATTCTGACTTTATATCTCTCAATTCTGACTTTATATCACTCAATTCTGACTTTATATCTCTCAATTCTGACTTTATATCTCTCAATTCTGACTTTATATCTCTCAATTCTGACTTTATATCACTCAATTCTGACTTTATATCCTCAATTCTGACTTTATATCACTCAATTCTGACTTTATATCACTCAATTCTGACTTTATATCCTCAATTCTGACTTTATATCTCTCAATTCTGACTTTATATCACTCAATTCTGACTTTATATCTCACAATTCTGACTTTATATCACTCAATTCTGACTTTATATCACACAATTCTGACTTTATATCACTCAATTCTGACTTTATATCACTCAATTCTGACTTTATATCACTCAATTCTGACTTTATATCTCTCAATTCTGACTTTATATCTCTCAATTCTGACTTTATATCTCTCAATTCTGACTTTATATCACTCAATTCTGACTTTATATCACTCAATTCTGACTTTATATCACTCAATTCTGACTTTATATCACTCAATTCTGACTTTATATCACTCAATTCTGACTTTATATCACTCAATTCTGACTTTATATCACTCAATTCTGACTTTATATCACTCAATTCTGACTTTATATCACACAATTCTGACTTTATATCACTCAATTCTGACTTTATATCTCTCAATTCTGACTTTATATCTCTCAATTCTGACTTTATATCACTCAATTCTGACTTTATATCTCTCAATTCTGACTTTATATCTCACAATTCTGACTTTATATCTCTCAATTCTGACTTTATATCACTCAATTCTGACTTTATATCTCTCAATTCTGACTTTATATCTCTCAATTCTGACTTTATATCTCTCAATTCTGACTTTATATCACTCAATTCTGACTTTATATCTCACAATTCTGACTTTATATCACTCAATTCTGACTTTATATCACTCAATTCTGACTTTATATCACTCAATTCTGACTTTATATCCCTCAATTCTGACTTTATATCACTCAATTCTGACTTTATATCTCACAATTCTGACTTTATATCTCTCAATTCTGACTTTATATCACACAATTCTGACTTTATATCACTCAATTCTGACTTTATATCACTCAATTCTGACTTTATATCCTCAATTCTGACTTTATATCACTCAATTCTGACTTTATATCTCTCAATTCTGACTTTATATCTCTCAATTCTGACTTTATATCACACAATTCTGACTTTATATCACTCAATTCTGACTTTATATCTCTCAATTCTGACTTTATATCTCTCAATTCTGACTTTATATCACTCAATTCTGACTTTATATCACTCAATTCTGACTTTATATCACACAATTCTGACTTTATATCTCTCAATTCTGACTTTATCATCACTTTAATTCTGACTTTATATCTCTCAATTCTGACTTTATATCTCTCAATTCTGACTTTATATCACTCAATTCTGACTTTATATCACTCAATTCTGACTTTATATCACTCAATTCTGACTTTATATCACTCAATTCTGACTTTATATCTCTCAATTCTGACTTTATATCACACAATTCTGACTTTATATCTCACAATTCTGACTTTATATCTCTCAATTCTGACTTTATATCTCTCAATTCTGACTTTATATCACTCAATTCTGACTTTATATCACTCAATTCTGACTTTATATCACACAATTCTGACTTTATATCACTCAATTCTGACTTTATATCTCTCAATTCTGACTTTATATCTCTCAATTCTGACTTTATATCTCTCAATTCTGACTTTATATCTCTCAATTCTGACTTTATATCCTCAATTCTGACTTTATATCACACAATTCTGACTTTATATCTCTCAATTCTGACTTTATATCTCAATTCTGACTTTATATCTCTCAATTCTGACTTTATATCACAATTCTGACTTTATATCTCACAATTCTGACTTTATATCACTCAATTCTGACTTTATATCTCTCAATTCTGACTTTATATCTCTCAATTCTGACTTTATATCACTCAATTCTGACTTTATATCACAATTCTGACTTTATATCTCTCAATTCTGACTTTATATCACTCAATTCTGACTTTATATCTCTCAATTCTGACTTTATATCTCTCAATTCTGACTTTATATCACACAATTCTGACTTTATATCTCTCAATTCTGACTTTATATCACTCAATTCTGACTTTATATCACTCAATTCTGACTTTATATCTCTCAATTCTGACTTTATATCACTCTATTCTGACTTTATATCACAATTCTGACTTTATATCTCTCAATTCTGACTTTATATCACTCAATTCTGACTTTATATCACTCAATTCTGACTTTATATCACACAATTCTGACTTTATATCTCACAATTCTGACTTTATATCTCTCAATTCTGACTTTATATCACTCAATTCTGACTTTATATCTCAAATTCTGACTTTATATCACTCAATTCTGACTTTATATCACACAATTCTGACTTTATATCACACAATTCTGACTTTATATCCTCAATTCTGACTTTATATCTCTCAATTCTGACTTTATATCACTCAATTCTGACTTTATATCACTCAATTCTGACTTTATATCTCTCAATTCGGACTTTATATCTCTCAATTCTGACTTTATATCACTCAATTCTGACTTTATATCTCTCAATTCTGACTTTATATCTCTCAATTCTGACTTTATATCACACAATTCTGACTTTATATCTCTCAATTCTGACTTTATATCACTCAATTCTGACTTTATATCACTCAATTCTGACTTTATATCTCTCAATTCTGACTTTATATCCTCAATTCTGACTTTATATCACTCAATTCTGACTTTATATCTCTCAATTCTGACTTTATATCACTCAATTCTGACTTTATATCTCTCAATTCTGACTTTATATCACTCAATTCTGACTTTATATCCACTCAATTCTGACTTTATATCTCTCAATTCTGACTTTATATCTCTCAATTCTGACTTTATATCACTCAATTCTGACTTTATATCTCTCAATTCTGACTTTATATCACTCAATTCTGACTTTATATCACTCAATTCTGACTTTATATCTCTCAATTCTGACTTTATATCTCTCAATTCTGACTTTATATCACTGAATTCTGACTTTATATCTCACAATTCTGACTTTATATCACTCAATTCTGACTTTATATCACTCAATTCTGACTTTATATCTCTCAATTCTGACTTTATATCTCACAATTCTGACTTTATATCTCTCAATTCTGACTTTATATCACTCAATTCTGACTTTATATCACTCAATTCTGACTTTATATCTCTCAATTCTGACTTTATATCACTCAATTCTGACTTTATATCACTCAATTCTGACTTTATATCTCATAATTCTGACTTTATATCTCTCAATTCTGACTTTATATCACACAATTCTGACTTTATATCCCTCAATTCTGACTTTATATCTCTCAATTCTGACTTTATATCACTCAATTCTGACTTTATATCACTCAATTCTGACTTTATATCTCAATTCTGACTTTATATCACACAATTCTGACTTTATATCACTCAATTCTGACTTTATATCACTCAATTCTGACTTTATATCACTCAATTCTGACTTTATATCACTCAATTCTGACTTTATATCTCTCAATTCTGACTTTATATCTCTCAATTCTGACTTTATATCACTCAATTCTGACTTTATATCACACAATTCTGACTTTATATCTCTCAATTCTGACTTTATATCTCTCAATTCTGACTTTATATCCTCTCAATTCTGACTTTATATCACACAATTCTGACTTTATATCTCACAATTCTGACTTTATATCTCTCAATTCTGACTTTATATCACTCAATTCTGACTTTATATCCCTCAATTCTGACTTTATATCTCTCAATTCTGACTTTATATCTCTCAATTCTGACTTTATATCTCTCAATTCTGACTTTATATCACTCAATTCTGACTTTATATCACACAATTCTGACTTTATATCTCTCAATTCTGACTTTATATCACTCAATTCTGACTTTATATCACTCAATTCTGACTTTATATCTCTCAATTCTGACTTTATATCACTCAATTCTGACTTTATATCACTCAATTCTGACTTTATATCTCTCAATTCTGACTTTATATCTCTCAATTCTGACTTTATATCCTCTCAATTCTGACTTTATATCACTCACAATTCTGACTTTATATCACTCAATTCTGACTTTATATCTCAAATTCTGACTTTATATCACTCAATTCTGACTTTATATCACTCAATTCTGACTTTATATCACTCAATTCTGACTTTATATCACACAATTCTGACTTTATATCACTCAATTCTGACTTTATATCTCTCAATTCTGACTTTATATCTCTCAATTCTGACTTTATATCTCTCAATTCTGACTTTATATCTCTCAATTCTGACTTTATATCACTCAATTCTGACTTTATATCACTCAAATTCTGACTTTATATCTCTCAATTCTGACTTTATATCACTCAATTCTGACTTTATATCTCTCAATTCTGACTTTATATCACTCAATTCTGACTTTATATCACAAATTCTGACTTTATATCACTCTCAATTCTGACTTTATATCCTCTCAATTCTGACTTTATATCTCTCAATTCTGACTTTATATCACTCAATTCTGACTTTATATCACTCAATTCTGACTTTATATCTCTCAATTCTGACTTTATATCTCAATTCTGACTTTATATCTCTCAATTCTGACTTTATATCTCTCAATTCTGACTTTATATCACACAATTCTGACTTTATATCACTCAATTCTGACTTTATATCTCTCAATTCTGACTTTATATCACTCAATTCTGACTTTATATCTCTCAATTCTGACTTTATATCACTCAATTCTGACTTTATATCACTCAATTCTGACTTTATATCTCTCAATTCTGACTTTATATCTCTCAATTCTGACTTTATATCTCTCAATTCTGACTTTATATCTCTCAATTCTGACTTTATATCTCACAATTCTGACTTTATATCACTCAATTCTGACTTTATATCACACAATTCTGACTTTATATCTCACTAATTCTGACTTTATATCTCTCAATTCTGACTTTATATCACACAATTCTGACTTTATATCACACAATTCTGACTTTATATCCCTCAATTCTGACTTTATATCACTCAATTCTGACTTTATATCACTCAATTCTGACTTTATATCTCTCAATTCTGACTTTATATCTCTCAATTCTGACTTTATATCTCTCAATTCTGACTTTATATCACTCAATTCTGACTTTATATCTCTCAATTCTGACTTTATATCTCTCAATTCTGACTTTATATCTCAAATTCTGACTTTATATCTCTCAATTCTGACTTTATATCTCTCAATTCTGACTTTATATCCCTCAATTCTGACTTTATATCCTCAATTCTGACTTTATATCACTCAATTCTGACTTTATATCCCTCAATTCTGACTTTATATCTCACAATTCTGACTTTATATCACTCAATTCTGACTTTATATCACTCAATTCTGACTTTATATCTCTCAATTCTGACTTTATATCACTCAATTCTGACTTTATATCTCTCAATTCTGACTTTATATCTCTCAATTCTGACTTTATATCTCACAATTCTGACTTTATATCACTCAATTCTGACTTTATATCACTCAATTCTGACTTTATATCTCTCAATTCTGACTTTATATCACTCAATTCTGACTTTATATCACTCAATTCTGACTTTATATCACTCAATTCTGACTTTATATCCTCAATTCTGACTTTATATCACTCAATTCTGACTTTATATCTCTCAATTCTGACTTTATATCTCTCAATTCTGACTTTATATCACTCAATTCTGACTTTATATCACACAATTCTGACTTTATATCTCACAATTCTGACTTTATATCTCTCAATTCTGACTTTATATCTCTCAATTCTGACTTTATATCACTCAATTCTGACTTTATATCTCTCAATTCTGACTTTATATGACTCAATTCTGACTTTATATCACTCAATTCTGACTTTATATCACTCAAATTCTGACTTTATATCACTCAATTCTGACTTTATATCTCTCAATTCTGACTTTATATCACTCAATTCTGACTTTATATCTCACAATTCTGACTTTATATCCTCAATTCTGACTTTATATCTCTCAATTCTGACTTTATATCACTCAATTCTGACTTTATATCACTCAATTCTGACTTTATATCTCTCAATTCTGACTTTATATCACTCAATTCTGACTTTATATCACTCAATTCTGACTTTATATCACTCAATTCTGACTTTATATCACTCAATTCTGACTTTATATCCCTCAATTCTGACTTTATATCTCACAATTCTGACTTTATATCTCACAATTCTGACTTTATATCACTCAATTCTGACTTTATATCCACTCAATTCTGACTTTATATCTCTCAATTCTGACTTTATATCACTCAATTCTGACTTTATATCTCTCAATTCTGACTTTATATCCCTCAATTCTGACTTTATATCACTCAATTCTGACTTTATCACTCAATTCTGACTTTATATCACTCAATTCTGACTTTATATCTCTCAATTCTGACTTTATATCTCTCAATTCTGACTTTATATCACTCAATTCTGACTTTATATCACTCAATTCTGACTTTATATCTCTCAATTCTGACTTTATATCTCTCAATTCTGACTTTATATCACACAATTCTGACTTTATATCTCTCAATTCTGACTTTATATCACTCAATTCTGACTTTATATCTCTCAATTCTGACTTTATATCTCTCAATTCTGACTTTATATCTCACAATTCTGACTTTATATCACTCAATTCTGACTTTATATCACACAATTCTGACTTTATATCTCTCAATTCTGACTTTATATCTCACAATTCTGACTTTATATCCCTCAATTCTGACTTTATATCTCATAATTCTGACTTTATATCTCTCAATTCTGACTTTATATCACACAATTCTGACTTTATATCACTCAATTCTGACTTTATATCACTCAATTCTGACTTTATATCACTCAATTCTGACTTTATATCTCACTCAATTCTGACTTTATATCTCTCAATTCTGACTTTATATCACTCAATTCTGACTTTATATCACTCAATTCTGACTTTATATCCTCAATTCTGACTTTATATCACTCAATTCTGACTTTATATCTCTCAATTCTGACTTTATATCACTCAATTCTGACTTTATATCTCCACAATTCTGACTTTATATCACTCAATTCTGACTTTATCACACAATTCTGACTTTATATCTCTCAATTCTGACTTTATATCTCTCAATTCTGACTTTATATATCACTCAATTCTGACTTTATATCTCTCAATTCTGACTTTATATCACATCAATTCTGACTTTATATCTCTCAATTCTGACTTTATATCACACAATTCTGACTTTATATCCCTCAATTCTGACTTTATATCTCACAATTCTGACTTTATATCACTCAATTCTGACTTTATATCACTCAATTCTGACTTTATATCACTCAATTCTGACTTTATATCACTCAATTCTGACTTTATATCACTCAATTCTGACTTTATATCACTCAATTCTGACTTTATATCACTCAATTCTGACTTTATATCACTCAATTCTGACTTTATATCACTCAATTCTGACTTTATATCTCAATTCTGACTTTATATCTCTCAATTCTGACTTTATATCACTCAATTCTGACTTTATATCTCTCAATTCTGACTTTATATCACTCAATTCTGACTTTATATCTCTCAATTCTGACTTTATATCTCAATTCTGACTTTATATCTCTCAATTCTGACTTTATATCACTCAATTCTGACTTTATATCACTCAATTCTGACTTTATATCTCTCAATTCTGACTTTATATCTCTCTCAATTCTGACTTTATATCCACTCAATTCTGACTTTATATCTCTCAATTCTGACTTTATATCACTCAGATTCTGACTTTATATCTCTCAATTCTGACTTTATATCTCAATTCTGACTTTATATCTCTCAATTCTGACTTTATATCTCTCAATTCTGACTTTATATCTCTCAATTCTGACTTTATATCCTCAATTCTGACTTTATATCTCTCAATTCTGACTTTATATCTCTCAATTCTGACTTTATATCACTCAGATTCTGACTTTATATCACAGATTCTGACTTTATATCCCTCAATTCTGACTTTATATCACTCAATTCTGACTTTATATCTCATAATTCTGACTTTATATCTCTCTCAATTCTGACTTTATATCTCTCAATTCTGACTTTATATCTCTCAATTCTGACTTTATATCACTCAATTCTGACTTTATATCCCTCAATTCTGACTTTATATCTCTCAATTCTGACTTTATATCTCAAATTCTGACTTTATATCTCTCAATTCTGACTTTATATCACTCAATTCTGACTTTATATCCTCAATTCTGACTTTATATCACTCAATTCTGACTTTATATCTCTCAATTCTGACTTTATATCACTCAATTCTGACTTTATATCACTCAATTCTGACTTTATATCACTCAATTCTGACTTTATATCTCTCAATTCTGACTTTATATCTCACAATTCTGACTTTATATCTCTCAATTCTGACTTTATATCACTCAATTCTGACTTTATATCTCTCAATTCTGACTTTATATCTCTCAATTCTGACTTTATATCACTCAATTCTGACTTTATATCACTCAATTCTGACTTTATATCACTCAATTCTGACTTTATATCCTCAATTCTGACTTTATATCCACTCAATTCTGACTTTATATCACTCAATTCTGACTTTATATCTCACAATTCTGACTTTATATCTCTCAATTCTGACTTTATATCACTCAATTCTGACTTTATATCACTCAATTCTGACTTTATATCTCTCAATTCTGACTTTATATCACTCAATTCTGACTTTATATCACTCAATTCTGACTTTATATCTCTCAATTCTGACTTTATATCACTCAATTCTGACTTTATATCTCTCAATTCTGACTTTATATCCTCAATTCTGACTTTATATCACTCAATTCTGACTTTATATCACACAATTCTGACTTTATATCTCTCAATTCTGACTTTATATCACTCAATTCTGACTTTATATCATCTCAATTCTGACTTTATATCATTCTGACTTTATATCCACTCTGACTTTGATATCTCAATTCTGACTTTATATCACTCAATTCTGACTTTATATCACTCAATTCTGACTTTATATCACTCAATTCTGACTTTATATCACTCAATTCTGACTTTATATCACTCAATTCTGACTTTATATCCTCTCAATTCTGACTTTATATCTCTCAATTCTGACTTTATATCACTCAATTCTGACTTTATATCTCTCAATTCTGACTTTATATCACTCAATTCTGACTTTATATCACTCAATTCTGACTTTATATCTCTCAATTCTGACTTTATATCACACAATTCTGACTTTATATCACTCAATTCTGACTTTATATCACTCAATTCTGACTTTATATCCTCAATTCTGACTTTATATCTCTCAATTCTGACTTTATATCTCACAATTCTGACTTTATATCTCACAATTCTGACTTTATATCACTCAATTCTGACTTTATATCTCACCAATTCTGACTTTATATCTCTCAATTCTGACTTTATATCCTCAATTCTGACTTTATATCACTCAATTCTGACTTTATATCACTCAATTCTGACTTTATATCACTCAATTCTGACTTTATATCTCTCAATTCTGACTTTATATCTCAATTCTGACTTTATATCACTCAATTCTGACTTTATATCACTCAATTCTGACTTTATATCACTCAATTCTGACTTTATATCTCTCAATTCTGACTTTATATCACTCAATTCTGACTTTATATCACTCAATTCTGACTTTATATCACTCAATTCTGACTTTATATCACTCAATTCTGACTTTATATCTCTCAATTCTGACTTTATATCTCAATTCTGATTCTGACTTTATATCTCTCAATTCTGACTTTATATCACTCAATTCTGACTTTATATCACTCAATTCTGACTTTATATCTCACAATTCTGACTTTATATCCCTCAATTCTGACTTTATATCACTCAATTCTGACTTTATATCTCTCAATTCTGACTTTATATCTCTCAATTCTGACTTTATATCTCTCAATTCTGACTTTATATCACTCAATTCTGACTTTATATCACTCAATTCTGACTTTATATCCTCAATTCTGACTTTATATCACTCAATTCTGACTTTATATCACTCAATTCTGACTTTATATCACTCAATTCTGACTTTATATCTCTCAATTCTGACTTTATATCACTCAATTCTGACTTTATATCTCTCAATTCTGACTTTATATCTCTCAATTCTGACTTTATATCTCTCAATTCTGACTTTATATCACTCAATTCTGACTTTATATCTCTCAATTCTGACTTTATATCCACTTCAATTCTGACTTTATATCTCTCAATTCTGACTTTATATCACTCAATTCTGACTTTATATCACACAATTCTGACTTTATATCACTCAATTCTGACTTTATATCACTCAATTCTGACTTTATATCACTCAATTCTGACTTTATATCTCTCAATTCTGACTTTATATCACTCAATTCTGACTTTATATCTCTCAATTCTGACTTTATATCACTCAATTCTGACTTTATATCTCTCGATTCTGACTTTATATCACTCAATTCTGACTTTATATCACTCAATTCTGACTTTATATCACTCAATTCTGACTTTATATCCACTCAATTCTGACTTTATATCTCTCAATTCTGACTTTATATCACTCAATTCTGACTTTATATCTCTCAATTCTGACTTTATATCACTCAATTCTGACTTTATATCACTCAATTCTGACTTTATATCTCACAATTCTGACTTTATATCTCTCAATTCTGACTTTATATCACTCAATTCTGACTTTATATCACTCAATTCTGACTTTATATCACACAATTCTGACTTTATATCACTCAATTCTGACTTTATATCACTCAATTCTGACTTTATATCACTCAATTCTGACTTTATCTCACATATCTCAATTCTGACTTTATATCTCTCAATTCTGACTTTATATCACTCAATTCTGTGACTTTATCACTCAATTCTGACTTTATATCACTCAATTCTGACTTTATATCACTCAATTCTGACTTTATATCTCACAATTCTGACTTTATATCTCTCAATTCTGACTTTATATCACTCAATTCTGACTTTATATCTCTCAATTCTGACTTTATATCCTCAATTCTGACTTTATATCCCTCAATTCTGACTTTATATCTCTCAATTCTGACTTTATATCTCTCAATTCTGACTTTATATCTCTCAATTCTGACTTTATATCACTCAATTCTGACTTTATATCACTCAATTCTGACTTTATATCACTCAATTCTGACTTTATATCCCTCAATTCTGACTTTATATCTCTCAATTCTGACTTTATATCTCTCAATTCTGACTTTATATCACTCAATTCTGACTTTATATCACTCAATTCTGACTTTATATCTCTCAATTCTGACTTTATATATCTCAATTCTGACTTTATATCTCTCAATTCTGACTTTATATCTCTCAATTCTGACTTTATATCTCACAATTCTGACTTTATATCACTCAATTCTGACTTTATATCTCTCAATTCTGACTTTATATCACTCAATTCTGACTTTATATCACTCAATTCTGACTTTATATCTCATAATTCTGACTTTATATCTCTCAATTCTGACTTTATATCACACAATTCTGACTTTATATCACTCAATTCTGACTTTATATCTCTCAATTCTGACTTTATATCACTCAATTTCTGACTTTATATCACTCAATTCTGACTTTATATCACACAATTCTGACTTTATATCACTCAATTCTGACTTTATATCACTCAATTCTGACTTTATATCTCAATTCTGACTTTATATCTCTCAATTCTGACTTTATATCACTCAATTCTGACTTTATATCACTCAATTCTGACTTTATATCACTCAATTCTGACTTTTATATCACACAATTCTGACTTTATATCACTCAATTCTGACTTTATATCACTCAATTCTGACTTTATATCACTCAATTCTGACTTTATATCACTCAATTCTGACTTTATATCTCAATTCTGACTTTATATCTCAAATTCTGACTTTATATCTCTCAATTCTGACTTTATATCACTCAATTCTGACTTTATATCACTCAATTCTGACTTTATATCACTCAATTCTGACTTTATATCTCTCAATTCTGACTTTATATCTCTCAATTCTGACTTTATATCTCTCAATTCTGACTTTATATCACACAATTCTGACTTTATATCTCTCAATTCTGACTTTATATCACTCAATTCTGACTTTATATCTCTCAATTCTGACTTTATATCACTCAATTCTGACTTTATATCACACAATTCTGACTTTATATCCTCTCAATTCTGACTTATATCACTCAATTCTGACTTTATATCTCTCACAATTCTGACTTTATATCTCTCAATTCTGACTTTATATCTCTCAATTCTGACTTTATATCACTCAATTCTGACTTTATATCACTCAATTCTGACTTTATATCACTCAATTCTGACTTTATATCACTCAATTCTGACTTTATATCACTCAATTCTGACTTTATATCACTCAATTCTGACTTTATATCCACTCAATTCTGACTTTATATCTCTCAATTCTGACTTTATATCTCTCAATTCTGACTTTATATCCTCAATTCTGACTTTATATCTCTCAATTCTGACTTTATATCACTCAATTCTGACTTTATATCTCACAATTCTGACTTTATATCACTCAATTCTGACTTTATATCACTCAATTCTGACTTTATATCACTCAATTCTGACTTTATATCACTCAATTCTGACTTTATATCTCTCAATTCTGACTTTATATCTCTCAATTCTGACTTTATATCACTCAAATTCTGACTTTATATCACTCAATTCTGACTTTATATCTCTCAATTCTGACTTTATATCCTCACAATTCTGACTTTATATCACACAATTCTGACTTTATATCTCTCAATTCTGACTTTATATCTCTCAGTTCTGACTTTATATCCTCTCAATTCTGACTTTATATCACTCAATTCTGACTTTATATCACTCAATTCTGACTTTATATCACTCAATTCTGACTTTATATCACTCAATTCTGACTTTATATCACTCAATTCTGACTTTATATCTCTCAATTCTGACTTTATATCACTCAATTCTGACTTTATATCTCTCAATTCTGACTTTATATCACTCAATTCTGACTTTATATCACTCAATTCTGACTTTATATCTCTCAATTCTGACTTTATATCACTCAATTCTGACTTTATATACTCAATTCTGACTTTATATCTCTCAATTCTGACTTTATATCACTCAATTCTGACTTTATATCACTCAATTCTGACTTTATATCACTCAATTCTGACTTTATATCTCTCAATTCTGACTTTATCACTCTCAATTCTGACTTTATATCACTCAATTCTGACTTTATATCTCTCAATTCTGACTTTATATCTCTCAATTCTGACTTTATATCACTCAATTCTGACTTTATATCACTCAATTCTGACTTTATATCACTCAATTCTGACTTTATATCTCACAATTCTGACTTTATATCACTCAAATTCTGACTTTATATCACTCAATTCTGACTTTATATCCACTCAATTCTGACTTTATATCACTCAATTCTGACTTTATATCACTCAATTCTGACTTTATATCTCTCAATTCTGACTTTATATCACTCAATTCTGACTTTATATCACTCAATTCTGACTTTATATCTCTCAATTCTGACTTTATATCACTCAATTCTGACTTTATATCACTCAATTCTGACTTTATATCTCTCAATTCTGACTTTATATCTCTCAATTCTGACTTTATATCTCTCAATTCTGACTTTATATCACTCAATTCTGACTTTATATCACTCAATTCTGACTTTATATCACTCAATTTCTGACTTTATATCACTCAATTCTGACTTTATATCACTCAATTCTGACTTCTGACTTATATCTCTCAATTCTGACTTTATATCACTCAATTCTGACTTTATATCTCAATTCTGACTTTATATCACTCAATTCTGACTTTATATCACTCAATTCTGACTTTATATCTCTCAATTCTGACTTTATATCACTCAATTCTGACTTTATATCTCACAATTCTGACTTTATATCTCTCAATTCTGACTTTATATCTCAATTCTGACTTTATATCTCTCAATTCTGACTTTATATCACTCAATTCTGACTTTTATATCACTCAATTCTGACTTTATATCACTCAATTCTGACTTTATATCTCTCAATTCTGACTTTATATCTCTCAATTCTGACTTTATATCACTCAATTCTGACTTTATATCACTCAATTCTGACTTTATATCTCTCAATTCTGACTTTATATCTCTCAATTCTGACTTTATATCTCTCAATTCTGACTTTATATCCTCAATTCTGACTTTATATCTCTCAATTCTGACTTTATATCACTCAATTCTGACTTTATATCACTCAATTCTGACTTTATATCCTCAGATTCTGACTTTATATCTCTCAATTCTGACTTTATATCACTCAATTCTGACTTTATATCTCTCAATTCTGACTTTATATCACTCAATTCTGACTTTATATCACTCAATTCTGACTTTATATCCTCCAGAATTCTGACTTTATATCACTCAATTCTGACTTTATATCACTCAATTCTGACTTTATATCTCTCAATTCTGACTTTATATCTCTCAATTCTGACTTTATATCACTCAATTCTGACTTTATATCCTCAATTCTGACTTTATATCACTCAATTCTGACTTTATATCACTCAATTCTGACTTTATATCTCTCAATTCTGACTTTATATCACTCAATTCTGACTTTATATCTCTCAATTCTGACTTTATATCACTCAATTCTGACTTTATATCTCTCAATTCTGACTTTATATCACTCAATTCTGACTTTATATCTCTCAATTCTGACTTTATATCACTCAATTCTGACTTTATATCACTCAATTCTGACTTTATATCCTCTCAATTCTGACTTTATATCACTCAATTCTGACTTTATATCACTCAATTCTGACTTTATATCTCAATTCTGACTTTATATCTCTCAATTCTGACTTTATATCACTCAATTCTGACTTTATATCCACTCAATTCTGACTTTATCTCTCTCAATTCTGACTTTATATCTCTCAATTCTGACTTTATATCTCTAATTCTGACTTTATATCACTCAATTCTGACTTTATATCACTCAATTCTGACTTTATATCTCTCAATTCTGACTTTATATCTCTCAATTCTGACTTTATATCTCTCAATTCTGACTTTATATCTCTCAATTCTGACTTTATATCTCTCAATTCTGACTTTATATCTCACAATTCTGACTTTATATCACTCAATTCTGACTTTATATCCTCAATTCTGACTTTATATCACTCAATTCTGACTTTATATATCTCTCAATTCTGACTTTATATCTCTCAATTCTGACTTTATATCACTCAATTCTGACTTTATATCTCTCAATTCTGACTTTATATCACTCAATTCTGACTTTATATCACTCAATTCTGACTTTATATCACTCAATTCTGACTTTATATCTCTCAATTCTGACTTTATATCTCTCAATTCTGACTTTATATCACTCAATTCTGACTTTTATATCTCTCAATTCTGACTTTATATCTCTCAATTCTGACTTTATATCTCTCAATTCTGACTTTATATCTCTCAATTCTGACTTTATATCTCTCAATTCTGACTTTATATCTCTCAATTCTGACTTTATATCACTCAATTCTGACTTTATATCTCTCAATTCTGACTTTTATATATCACTCAATTCTGACTTTATATCACTCAATTCTGACTTTATATCACTCAATTCTGACTTTATATCTCTCAATTCTGACTTTATATCACTCAATTCTGACTTTATATCTCTCAATTCTGACTTTATATCTCTCAATTCTGACTTTATATCTCTCAATTCTGACTTTATATCACTCAATTCTGACTTTATATCTCTCAATTCTGACTTTATATCTCAATTCTGACTTTATATCACTCAATTCTGACTTTATATCTCACAATTCTGACTTTATATCTCTCAATTCTGACTTTATATCACTCAATTCTGACTTTATATCACTCAATTCTGACTTTATATCTCTCAATTCTGACTTTATATCTCTCAATTCTGACTTTATATCTCTCAATTCTGACTTTATATCACTCCAATTCTGACTTATATCACTCAATTCTGACTTTATATCTCTCAATTCTGACTTTATATCTCTCAATTCTGACTTTATATCTCTCAATTCTGACTTTATATCTCTCAATTCTGACTTTATATCTCCAATTCTGACTTTATATCACTCCAATTCTGACTTTATATCTCTCAATTCTGACTTTATATCTCACACAATTCTGACTTTATATCACTCAATTCTGACTTTATATCTCTCAATTCTGACTTTATATCTCACTCAATTCTGACTTTATATCTCTCAATTCTGACTTTATATCTCTCAATTCTGACTTTATATCATCTCAATTCTGACTTTATATCACTCAATTCTGACTTTATATCACTCAATTCTGACTTTATATCTCTCAATTCTGACTTTATATCACTCAATTCTGACTTTATATCTCTCAATTCTGACTTTATATCACTCAATTCTGACTTTATATCACTCAATTCTGACTTTATATCTCTCAATTCTGACTTTATATCACTCAATTCTGACTTTATATCACTCAATTCTGACTTTATATCTCTCAATTCTGACTTTATATCACTCAATTCTGACTTTATATCACTCAATTCTGACTTTATATCACTCAATTCTGACTTTATATCTCTCAATTCTGACTTTATATCACTCAATTCTGACTTTATATCTCTCAATTCTGACTTTATATCACTCAATTCTGACTTTATATCTCTCAATTCTGACTTTATATCTCTCAATTCTGACTTTATATCACTCAATTCTGACTTTATATCACTCAATTCTGACTTTATATCACTCAATTCTGACTTTATATCTCTCAATTCTGACTTTATATCACTCAATTCTGACTTTATATCACTCAATTCTGACTTTATATCTCTCAATTCTGACTTTATATCTCAATTCTGACTTTATATCACTCAATTCTGACTTTATATCTCTCAATTCTGACTTTATATCTCTCAATTCTGACTTTATATCACTCAGAATTCTGACTTTATATCTCTCAATTCTGACTTTATATCTCTCAATTCTGACTTTATATCTCAATTCTGACTTTATATCACTCAATTCTGACTTTATATCTCTCAAATTCTGACTTTATATCACTCAATTCTGACTTTATATCACTCAATTCTGACTTTATATCACTCAATTCTGACTTTATATCCTCACAATTCTGACTTTATATCTCTCAATTCTGACTTTATATCATCTCAATTCTGACTTTATATCTCACAATTCTGACTTTATATCTCAATTCTGACTTTATATCACTCAATTCTGACTTTATATCTCAATTCTGACTTTATATCTCTCAATTCTGACTTTATATCTCTCAATTCTGACTTTATATCTCAAATTCTGACTTTATATCACTCAATTCTGACTTTATATCACAAATTCTGACTTTATATCTCTCAATTCTGACTTTATATCACTCAATTCTGACTTTATATCTCTCAATTCTGACTTTATATCTCTCAATTCTGACTTTATATCTCTCAATTCTGACTTTATATCACTCAATTCTGACTTTATATCTCTCAATTCTGACTTTATATATCACTCAATTCTGACTTTATATCACTCAATTCTGACTTTATATCTCTCAATTCTGACTTTATATCTCTCAATTCTGACTTTATAACTCACAATTCTGACTTTATATCTCTCAATTCTGACTTTATATCACTCAATTCTGACTTTATATCTCTCAATTCTGACTTTATATCACTCAATTTCTGACTTTATATCACTCAATTCTGACTTTATATCTCTCAATTCTGACTTTATATCACTCAATTCTGACTTTATATCTCTCAATTCTGACTTTATATCTCTCAATTCTGACTTTATATCACTCAATTCTGACTTTATATCACTCAATTCTGACTTTATATCACTCAATTCTGACTTTATATCACTCAATTCTGACTTTATATCACTCAATTCTGACTTTATATCTCTCAATTCTGACTTTATATCTCTCAATTCTGACTTTATATCTCTCAATTCTGACTTTATATCACTCAATTCTGACTTTATATCACTCAATTCTGACTTTATATCTCTCAATTCTGACTTTATATCACTCAATTCTGACTTTATATCTCTCAATTCTGACTTTATATCACTCAATTCTGACTTTATATCTCTCAATTCTGACTTTATATCTCTCAATTCTGACTTTATATCACTCAATTCTGACTTTATATCCTCTCAATTCTGACTTTATATCTCTCACATTCTGACTTTATATCTCTCAATTCTGACTTTATATCTCTCAATTCTGACTTTATATCACTCAATTCTGACTTTATATCACTCAATTCTGACTTTATATCTCTCAATTCTGACTTTATATCACTCAATTCTGACTTTATATCACTCAATTCTGACTTTATATCTCTCAATTCTGACTTTATATCACTCAATTCTGACTTTATATCACTCAATTCTGACTTTATATCCACTCAATTCTGACTTTATATCTCTCAATTCTGACTTTATATCACTCAATTCTGACTTTATATCACTCAATTCTGACTTTATATCTCTCAATTCTGACTTTATATCACTCAATTCTGACTTTATATCACTCAATTCTGACTTTATATCTCTCAATTCTGACTTTATATCACTCAATTCTGACTTTATATCACTCAATTCTGACTTTATATCACTCAATTCTGACTTTATATCACTCAATTCTGACTTTATATATCACTCAATTCTGACTTTTATATCTCAATTCTGACTTTATATCACTCAATTCTGACTTTATATCTCACTGATTCTGACTTTATATCTCTCAATTCTGACTTTATATCACACAATTCTGACTTTATATCTCTCAATTCTGACTTTATATCTCTCAATTCTGACTTTATATCTCTCAATTCTGACTTTATATCTCTCAATTCTGACTTTATATCTCTCAATTCTGACTTTATATCACTCACTCATTCTGACTTTATATCACTCAATTCTGACTTTATATCTCAATTCTGACTTTATATCTCACAATTCTGACTTTATATCACTCAATTCTGACTTTATATCACTCAATTCTGACTTTATATCACTCAATTCTGACTTTATATCTCTCAATTCTGACTTTATATCTCACACAATTCTGACTTTATATCTCTCAATTCTGACTTTATATCACTCAATTCTGACTTTATATCACTCAATTCTGACTTTATCACTCTCAATTCTGACTTTATATCTCTCAATTCTGACTTTATATCTCTCAATTCTGACTTTATATCTCTCAATTCTGACTTTATATCTCTCAATTCTGACTTTATATCACTCAATTCTGACTTAATATCTCTCAATTCTGACTTTATATCACTCAATTCTGACTTTATATCTCTCAATTCTGACTTTATATCTCTCAATTCTGACTTTATATCACTCAATTCTGACTTTATATATCACTCAATTCTGACTTTATATCCACTCAATTCTGACTTTATATCTCTCAATTCTGACTTTATATCTCTCAGTTCTGACTTTATATCTCTCAATTCTGACTTTATATCACTCAATTCTGACTTTATATCACTCAATTCTGACTTTATATCATCTCAATTCTGACTTTATATCTCTCAATTCTGACTTTATATCACTCAATTCTGACTTTATATCACTCAATTCTGACTTTATATCACTCAATTCTGACTTTATATCTCTCAATTCTGACTTTATATCCACTCAATTCTGACTTTATATCACTCAATTCTGACTTTATATCTCTCAATTCTGACTTTTATATCACTCAATTCTGACTTTATATCACTCAATTCTGACTTTATATCTCAATTCTGACTTTATATCTCACTCAATTCTGACTTTATATCACTCAATTCTGACTTTATATCACTCAATTCTGACTTTATATCTCAATTCTGACTTTATATCACTCAATTCTGACTTTATATCTCTCAATTCTGACTTTATATCACACAATTCTGACTTTATATCACTCAATTCTGACTTTATATCTCTCAATTCTGACTTTATATCTCACAATTCTGACTTTATATCACTACAATTCTGACTTTATATCACTCAATTCTGACTTTATATCTCTCAATTCTGACTTTATATCACTCAATTCTGACTTTATATCTCACTCAATTCTGACTTTATATCTCAATTCTGACTTTATATCTCTCAATTCTGACTTTATATCCTCAATTCTGACTTTATATCACTCAATTCTGACTTTATATCACTCCAGATTCTGACTTTATATCTCTCAATTCTGACTTTATATCTCTCAATTCTGACTTTATATCTCTCAATTCTGACTTTATATCACTCAATTCTGACACATATCACTCAATTCTGACTTTATATCACTCAATTCTGACTTTATATCACTCCAATTCTGACTTTATATCACTCAATTCTGACTTTATATCACTCAATTCTGACTTTATATCATCTCAATTCTGACTTTATATCTCTCAATTCTGACTTTATATCTCTCAATTCTGACTTTATATCACTCAATTCTGACTTTATATCACTGAATTCTGACTTTATATCACTCCAATTCTGACTTTATATCTCAATTCTGACTTTATATCTCAATTCTGACTTTATGTCTCTCAATTCTGACTTTATATATCTCAATTCTGACTTTATATCACTCAGATTCTGACTTTATATATCTCAATTCTGACTTTATATCACTTCTGATTCTGACTTTTATATCTCTCAGTTCTGACTTTATATCACAATTCTGACTTTATATCCTCAATTCTGACTTTATATCACTCAATTCTTCTGACTTTATATCACTCAATTCTGACTTTATATCACTCAATTCTGACTTTATATCACTCCTCAAGTTCTGACTTTTATATCTCAAATTCTGACTTTATATCACTCAATTCTGACTTTTATATCTCTCAATTCTGACTTTATATCTCTCAATTCTGACTTTATATCTCAAATTCTGACTTTATATCTCTCAATTCTGACTTTATATGCTCAATTCTGACTTTATATCACATAATTCTGACTTTATATCACTCAATTCTGACTTTATATCTCAATTCTGACTTTATATCTCAATTCTGACTTTTATATCTCTCAATTCATGACTTTTTATATCACTCAATTCTGACTTTATATCACTCAATTCTGACTTTATATCACTCAATTCTGACTTTATATCTCTCGAATTCTGACTTAATATCTCTCAATTCTGACTTTATATCTCTACTCTTGAATTCTGACATATATCTCTTCAATTCTATGACTTTATATATCTCGAATTCTGACTTTATATCTCTCAATTCTGACTTTATATCTCTTAATTCTGACTTTATATCTCAATTCCTGAAACTTTATATCTCTCAGATTCTGACTTTATCCTCTCAATTCTGACTTTATATCTCTCAGATTCTGACTTTATATATCTCAATTCTGACTTTATATCCTCAGTTCACGATGACTATATCTCTCAGATTCTGACTTTATATCTCTCTGGCGTTCTGACTTTATATCCCTCAATTCTGACTTTATATCCCACTCCAATTCTGACTTTATCATAGTTCTGACTTTATCTCATGAATTATAAACTTTATATCCTCAATTCTGACTTTTATCCTCGAATTCTGACTTTATATCTCAATTACTGACTTTTGTATATCTCTCAGTTCTGACTTTTATCACTCCAATTCTGACTTTTATATCACGTAATTCTGA